>QNGE01000362.1:188858-307209 GCA_008508345.1 Paragonimus westermani | reverse complement strand
ACGTTGCGCCAGACGAAGCACTGCGTGACCATTTTGACTGTTAAACGTATGCCAGGGTGGGACATGTTCAACGTATCAAAATTCGGTGGTGGAAGGCCAATGGAATGACCGGACGAAGGATGCCTTGTGAGGTGTCACAAATAATCATCCCACGGAAAAATTCATGGGAACACTTTCTGACATAAGGGAACTGGACCGGCGGAGTTGTTGTATCCGCGGGTTCTTGTCCTGTGTGGCTGCGATCGCCGCCAGATCTACTGGGCTTTCTGTCACGCTCAGTGTAGAGTTATTGCGCAAGAGAGCATCGGCGACTGGGTTTGCAATACCTGCAATATGACGAATATTGGTCGTGAACTGAGCGATAAAATCCAGGTGTCTGGCCTTTTTGGGGGAATACCTGTTGGTTGTCGAGCGTAACGCGTACGTTAGCGGCTCATGGTCTGTGAAGACGATAAATTCCATGACTTCAATGATATGTCGAGAATGGTGGATGCCGAGATATATCGCTAATAGCTCCTTCCCGAAAGCACTATGTCGCAATTCAGTTGGTTGTAACCATTCAGAGAAAAGGGCTTTTGGGCATCAGTGGGCACGAGTTGTTGCCGCAGAACCGCCCCTACAGCAACGTCTGATGCATCCACACTTAGTGCCAAGGGAGCAGACGGACGATGATGCGACAGCGACGCTATATTGGTGACTGCCATTTCTGAATTAATGAGGGCCATTTTTGCGACTGCTGGGGGATAAGAATGAGCGTGCCTCACCTCTGAGTAGGTCGGTGAGCGGTTGCATTAGACGGGCACAGTTAGGGATGAAATGACGGCAAAAATTCACTAAACCGTCGAAACGGCAAAGTTGTTTGAACATTGTGGGCTCCGGTCAGTCTACTATTGCCTGTACCTTGTCGGCGAGAGGTTCAATCCCGCTCGCGGATATACTGTGACCTAGGAAGGCTACGCGGGGCGCTCCGAGAGAGCATTTAGCTAGGTGTACGGTCACCCCATGATGCGACGATCGAGTGAATAATGAACGCAAGTGTACGCAATATTCCTCTTGCGATGAGCTAACCACCGATATATCATTTAGGTACGGATAAACACCTACCAGCCCACGAGACACGTCGTGAATAAAACGTTGGAAAGTCTGAGCGGTGTTGCACAGACCAAACGGCATGAATAGGAATTGGAAAAGTCCCGACGGTGTTTTGTGTGCTATCCTTGGGAAGCCTTCGGAAGCTACGGGAATCTGGTTATAAGCGCCCACTAGGTCAATTTTTGTGAATATCGTTTCCCCGACAGGTTTGCCGTCTAGTCCTGAATGTGGGGAACTGGGTACCTATCAGGAGTGGTTGCGTTGTTCAGCGCTCGATAGTCGCCGCACGGGCGCCAGTCGTTATCAGTCTTTTTAGGCCCCGTGGGCAATGGCGAAGCCCACGGATGAGTTGAAGCATATGCTCAAATTCGGCTCGGGCAGTTTTAAGCTTATTCGGAGCTAAGCGGTGTGGACGACTTGGAACTGGCGGCCCTCGTTTGACAATGTGATGCCCGACGTCAGTTGCCATGGCCGGCAGTTCGTTAGCGGGGCGGATCAGTTGGGGGAATTTGGATAAAAGTTTCCAGTAAGGCTCGCAAACTAAGGGGTTAGCTAGTATAGGGCTGATCACAGTCGCGTGCGACGGCTTGCCCCGAACAGTTAGTTTTGTTGAGGTATCGATCAGACGCGATCGACGTGCGTCGACCAGTAAATCGAAATATCGGAGGAAGTCGACGCCAACGATAGGGAAAGGTATATCAGCTACAAAAAACAGGGAAAATCGCTTTTAAGACCGAAGTTTAGATTCAGCAGCCGTTGACCGAAGGTTCTAATGGGCGTACCGTTCGCAGCTAGGAGGGTAATGCCGGATTCTGATCGCGCATCCGTTACTGAATGCGGGATAACATTAACCTCCGCATTTCGGAGAGTAAAGCCCTCAGAAAGTGAAAGTGACTGCTGTTTGACTGGCCTGTGGCTGTCGTCGCTAGAACACGCCGGCCTACTAGCTTAAACCTCTGTTAGCACAATGGTTACATGTCGACTGGCATCGTCTAGCGTTTTCACAACATGCCTCATGATACCAACAAACACTGACAGCTCTTAGTCCGGGCGATGATTGGGCGCGTGTTAAAGGAATTCTAGACAGTGACATATTACGTTGAATGCTGACGCGAAGATCGGCCAGTTCGCGCCGCAACGGAGCTATCTCCGCGTTTGTATTCAAAGGGTCGCGTTCACGACATTCCAGTGCTTTCCGCAGGTCTGCTATTTCGGCGTCCTTCGTGGCTAACAAATCATCCGCCTGACTGTTGGAGTTAACTGTCTGCCCAGCTACTTCTGGCTGCCCTATACCCCGGAAACGTTCATGTATTGCGTCGGCCGAAACCGCTAGGTCAATTAACGAACGTGTGGGTAACACGTAAAGTAGCCCCTGTGTGTACTCAAGCAGTCTTTGTATCCACAATTCTTGCAACAACGACCCAGGCAACTGTGATTTGTCTGCTACATGTCGCATCTCTCGAAGAAGAGCAGGTGGCTTCTTGTCCCCCAAACTGTAGCCGTTGGAACAGTTGTTCCAAACGCATTTTACCGGATGGCTCTGTTTCCTTAAGAATCGTTTTCTTAGCGGACTCATAACGATCGGTCGTCGACCCTAGTAAGATATCACTAATCAGGTTCAGCATACCTCGGGGAAGACGCAGTATAACCTGTGAGAACATGTCCGATTCATTTGTTATGCGCCGGTTGGGAAATCTATTTCCAACACAGCGGACCACAGTTCTGGATCAAGATCCCCAAAAGCGGGAACAGCTAGCGTGGTCAATGATACGGAAGACGAGAATTCGGATATGACCTCTTTAGTGTCCATATCGACCGAGCGAATGGGAATGAACATATATATATATGTATACAATATACGCATCCAAAAAGTAATTGGGGGGAAAATACTGAACTCAGGTATACACTGATATATATCCTAAAGGGGCTCACCAATTTGTAGAGTTCAAACGGGCTACGGCCGGCCAGCTACGAACAATGCAACGAGTAGACAAGAAGTATATTGCCGACAAGTGAAATCGACGGGCGCGAGCGAAGAACGAGATGGAACGTTAGTACAGCAAAACGTCAAGCGAGCAGGCACCGGAGCCGAACGTTCGAATGCCCGGGTAACATGCCGGTAACGATACCCGCTCAAACAACAATTTATGCGCATACAAAAATTGAGGAGAAAGCGTACAAACGTCAACTGTAACTTCAACGCCGTTAGCGATAAACAAATAAGGTCGCTACAGTATGCCTTATGACGGCTTCTTTCAGGGAACATATTCAAATAACCCTCGACGTTTACCGTGGCATCACAAGGAAGGGACCGTCAAATGTAAATAAATAGGTTCTTCCAGATGTTTATTGACCGATTGTTAGAAACAGCTTCGATTCGATAGAAAAGACTTACGGTTGTGCACGCCTCATCCAGAAGATTTAGGCAAAAATGTCTTCCTCGGTTAACACTTATTACCCAGCGTACCGTCAGGTGTTGTTTTTGGGCTTTCCAGATACGTTAGTAGAAAATGTTGTGCGAAAATGGTAACTCACCAGTTATGTGGTGATCTAATACACCAGAGACCAATCAACTAAATGTGAGAAAACAGAGAAATTTTGCAGTAAAAAATAGAAGCAAACCCACAGGTTTAATTGGAATGCAACATGCAACGATCATAATAAATAATGTTTTGGATAATCGCATCCATTCGTACATTTCCGATGATTTTGGTTTTTCACCTACTTTTGTTTGAGTCAATCTATCCATTTTGTAATATCCGTCCCGGGACTAAAATCACAACTCGCTCCGTGCCTCGCTAGCTTGACGTGTTTTTCTGTGCACCCTATTTTCCAGGGTCGATACCAATGCACGGAGGTCAACACACTGAGTCTTCGTTTTTTCATTGTTGATCGGTTTTCGACAGTGAGTGCCGACTGGTTATTATTCCGTTGGATCAGTTCCCACAAACACGAAGGTCAACTGAACCGACTCGCTGCTATGCTGAAGTCGGAATGTCTCTGGCGATCACCACTCACACAAACTGTGATGTAACAGAAGTCTGAGACAGACAAATTAGAAGAAATAAATTCCACACGCAACTTACCAGACAGAATTGATTACTGAAACATTTAGAATGTGCGGAAATGAAATATTTTGCCACCCAGATAACCCCTCAGCAATAAGTTCAACCAAAATTGAGTAGGTAGAAAATTCCTTTTTTTTGACGGTAACACAGTGGATCTGTACCCCATGTGTGTGTTCAAACAAAGTTACATGACGTGCTAGTAAAAGTGGCGTTAACAGACGTGCGGAAGGTAAGTTATTGGATATAACAGTAAGCTGTGAGCCACGTGGAATTCGGATAAATCCTGCAATTAAGGTGCAGTTCAGAAGTGTGTACCTAATGAGGAATGTGTTTTGTCTGAGAATTTATGTGCCATTGTTCACAAAAAATCAGATAAAACTATCAAAATGTGAAAGCCGACTTGAAGTGATGAAAAACGAATGAATAACCATTCCAGACTCATCATCATCAACAGCGCAGTCGAGAGCCTGACAAGAAATTACTGTGGCCCGGGTCGTCGCTCATCTCAAGAGTGGTGTGGAATATCACAGAAGAAAACGTTACTAGGCAGGTTGAAAAGTAATAGAAGCTTAGGCGGAAGAACACGAAATAGTATGAATGCAGGCACTCCATTAACTTCGGCACACCGCCATCTTGAATACGGTTTCTAGCCGGCGAGTTGGTTGGTCACGAGGATCCGAACCAGGCAGACGACACCTACCTATTATGCTCGTTGGATCAGTCAGAGTTTTCATATTGCGTGACCATGTTGTTGCCTGATCACCACGAGCCTTCACCCAACTGTCGGTGGTCTCAGTAAACAATACCCGGTATGGTAAACGCTCAGCTGGCGTACGGAGTACGTGACCCAAACATCGCAGGCTGTGCAAAGTGGTTAGTTGATCAACTGGTCGCGTTTGAGACTAGATTACTGTAAATATCGGAAAAGACTAATAACCATCTTAATATCGAGCTCAGCTGTCTTTTGGTATACTATATATGGAACTATATTTTGCCAACTTGGTTATGCGTACTCTTGAATATAGTCACCTTGTTAACCGAACTTACTTCACTCAGCAACGTGTCTGAGATTTTTAGTAAGTTACCGAAAAATATTTGCCCCCACGTTTCTACTTACTTTGAACTTCGTGACCTGAATCCAGTACCCCTTATATGCCAGATGGTTCCTTTCAATGTAAAATTTTCCTTAAAAAATTGAGATCACTAATCGAGTCAGGACTTGTTTTGCGTAAACTCCATATCAAGATATCACTATAAACAATCCCTGTTGAAAAGAAATATCATATTACTGATTTTGTGACATTTGTTGCTTTCAAGATAGTTCAGTTCTGTAAATGACTGAGTTCACCGATAAAGAGAGAGGGAGAACAAGGACTCCTTTGTGTCCGTTTTGGTTTCTATGCAATGTCTCACGACCGATATCAAATTGAGTTGCCTCCGCTTCCATAGTCAACCCATGGGCGAGTTTCACGCGATTCCACGGGAAAAAATGACTGACAGAGTTCCGTTGGGCAATGTGAGATGACCATTTCGAAAATGATCACCAGTGTGTCACATTCACTGTTGATTTCCGAAGCTACACCTTTGAAATCAGCATGCACACAGGATTGCATCACGCCAGCTGCGTGAGTGGATCAAAAAGCAGACGTGCGAAACCCAACTGCCTAGTGTAGCACAGTTTATCGCTGCCCGAATAAACGATCTAGATTCGGCCAGCATAAGTTTACCTAGCTTTTGATCATAAGCGTCCACAATAACTTCAGCCGGACTAACACTATATGGGATGCAGACATTGGACAAATGAAAATCTATGAACATTAAGTCAACAGCCCTGCCAATTGGGCTTAAACTCATGACCACATAAGTCCATGAAGACTAGGCCAAAAATGGTTAGCGGTGTAAAGTGAAATGAAAACTTTACAAAAGAACAATGACCTCCCGAGTTGAAGATAAATTCCGAAGAATAAGATAAGGTAAGTGCTGCGTATATAACCGTCAGATGGCATTGAAACGGAGTGAGAGAAACAACTCGGAGAAGAGGAACTTAGTAAGGCCTTCTAGAGACCATATAATGTACCTAACGAACAGCTATCTCTAACGCTACCGGATGTGCGTAATTAGGACTTTGTGACCAGCTCGATGTGATAACAGCTTCTGGGTACATTTTGGTGAAGATGACAAAGAATCTGCGGACTTCTTTGAATTAGTTATGAACGTTTCGCTTCGGCCTGCTAGTTATCCGAGATATACCACCTTTAGTATGCATCCTAAACTTTCATTCCTCTATAGTTCTGAAAAAAACATTAAGGGTTACTGTGACAACAGTTACGGGTGGTTATCTGAAATACATATTTACATAGGTTTAGACTGATTTAAACCAGAGTTCGTACATTTTCCAGTGAACGAAGTCTGTACCAGCTACGGTAGAAGTTGTCGACAAGTACGGGATTCTACACACTTTTAAAAATCGATATTCATTCACTTTTCGAGGGAAAACAGTAAAGGGAAAAATGCCGACGTGTAGATGTAATTAGATGAAGTCCATAAACTGGTGTTAGCTGCCTCAGAGAACAAACTGTGGAGTCAACAGTTTAGTATGGAAGCGGTTGTCAGAGCACATACTCCATGCGTTTAAAGCTTTAGAATATTTTGCACTGTGTATAGATTTACGCAGCCGTTGATGTAACTACTGGCTTGTCAGGATGGTATGTGAATTTGTACGCTTTTTGATTTGTCACTGCAGTAAACCGTGTTCTGAAAACGTACATATGAAGTTTCTGACAGCCCAATAGACTAAAAGTGCTTTGGGATTTGTTTGGGCGTATTTATGTTTGGATGTACTCAGTGATCGTAAAACAAAAGTGGTCACTTTTCTTTCTGGCACTAAAACACCATCATTTGCAGCTGGTGAATTGTCAACGACGATGGTTATTGAAGTTGAATTTAAATTTAAAAAGAATAAATGGTCATAATCATAAAATAGAGAAACTGGACTAAATTGTGAAAACATTTTTTCTGTTGTTCAGTCATTGTATGTGCATCTTCAAAAGCCACTTAAAAAAGAGATTCAGCACTTGAAGGGAAAACTGGGATGAGTCGGGAATAATGTCAAACCACACATAACAAGGACTGCTATGTTACCATGGATTTTTTGGAGGTGTTAGGCGACTGGGCTAGATGCTTTGGGTTGGATTACACCTAACCCTATCGACCAGGTATCCTATACCTTTAAAAGGTTCCATTGACAATTCATCTAACGAAATAACGCAGTCGTTGTGGAAGTCGTTGGTTCGCATAAGGCCCGCGAATAATAATGTATTTTTGGCAGCTCAACTCCAGAAATGTCATCACCAATAACGTTTTCAAACGCTCAAAGATTAGCCGTTGATACACTCAAACTAAGAGAGGGAAAGCAAACGTTGGATAACCCCAGTGATGCATCAGTAGCCAGTGGTTGTGTAGTACATAAGTGTTTACGACCAGATGCCTTTTAACTCAATCTTAGAAAATACAACTGAACAGGATACTAATGTAGAATATCCACTGTAGTACAGGTAACTTAATGATAAATGTAAATAAAAACAAATTCGCATAAGTTTTTAGTTATTTGTTAACAAGTTTGTGCCAAACCTTCATTTTAGAAAACAGCTGGTAAGTCTAAAGTCTAGGAAAACAGAGAGAAGAACATACCGCGGAGTGCGTTTGGAACGTTCGATCCAAGGATGGAGCCAGCTGACTGTTCTAGAATATTCACCAGACATAATATTCATTCCCCCTCTCAAAAACGAAAGTTAAGCATCAGTATTGCTTTGAATCAAAACAGAACACTCTTGAAATCTGCCCCTAAGGTGGAACTTGTTCAGGGTATTCTTCGAGACGAAAGAATCCACACTACCCTTGTTTGGTATAAATTTATGCTGATTACAAATATCAATAAATTGACGTCTTTGTAAATGCTCACATTAAAAAACGTCCATGGCAAGTGGTGTGAATTCAAAGGTATCAGGACCTTAACTCACTTGCCCATCACAAGAATTAGTGAGTCAGCATGTTTCCGAATTTGCTAGAAGTATTTTGTATGAAAAATCTTCCACCTCTGCAGCAGATAGGTTTGTGCTGCAAACAGTTGAACCCTGAATGCAATCTAACATAAGCTGCACAGTTTCAAAGTATTTTTGCAGGAAATGTCTGTATTAAAGGCTTATGGGAACCCTTAAGCGTCATCAAGAAGCCGGTGGAAAAATGGAATGTTTGAGAAAAGCTATCGGCTGTCGACTTGATGGGTTTAGTTCTACTGAGCATTAATATCGTGGGTCTGGTGGTTGCTGTACAAACATGAAAAACCCTCCGCATCTATCCCGCATATACTGGAAAATTCAACTTTGATGGGGAATCCATTAATGTTAACAATTAAGCTATCAACTCTAGAAGCGACATTTGGTGGTTCCCGTTTAAAATTCAACAGTGAGGCACCAATATCCTGACCATTCCTCTAAACATGTGCACTGAATCCCGTTTCCATTGCAGCTTTGAAATTACCCTTACATACCTAATATAACACAAGGTTGCTGATCTGGTCGCACACAATGGCAAATGGAAGAATGTCAAATTTGTCACCAAAACCTTAGATACCCTTTCCAGTTACTGCCGAGAAAGAAAGCAGTTGTCATCCCTGATTGTCTCGTCTTATTCTACGCTAGGCTCCCAAACGTTTCATACTATCTTTGAGTAAGTATCCAGTGATTCAAACCTAATTAGTCTCCATTGAACGTTTGGAACCGTGCGACGATGGCGAGAGAATGTTACTGGAGCAATGCAAGATGCGCAATTCTGTTGTACACAACAAGCACTTCTGATGATCGCTTGAAACAGCTACCCCAAGAATGAAGGCGATATATTTATTGGAGCATTTTGCTATTGTAGCCACGTACGATACTTCGGAGCATGTGAAACAGTGTATTGTGTTACACCATCAGATCACTACAGTGAGTAACAGGAAGCGACGTGATAGAACATCATTGGACAACGTAAAGTATTGCAAAACTTCAACTGCCCATGTTCTATCCTTTCATCATTGATAAAAATGACTATCAGTTTGCGCAGCCACACTGTAAGTGTTTGTAAAACTTTTCTGCCTTAAGTCCTTCATCGGTAGTCAACTACATCTAAGTTCTATTAGGTTTTTGTACCCACTAATTTAAGGTCAGCAGCGCAGAAAGAAGACATGTTGCGATATGTCAACATTTCGTTTACTCTCATCAGTTGCAAACGTAAAACATGCAAGTTATATATGACAGACAATTAGGGATAGAAAGGGTATGGACACGCACACAATAACACCACGTATTATGTCATCACCACCACGGCAACACTATAGGTTCTTTAACTTGCATGTTTTACGTTTGCGACTGATGAGAGTAAACGAAATGTTAACATATCGCAACATATGTCTTCTTTCTGCGCTGATGAAGTTATTGAAGGGAACCCAGTGTCTCTAATTGAAGGTCGTTAAACCCGTCCACTTGTGTAGAACTGATGACGAATGAACAAACACTTGTTTGTTATCGCATTCCTGGCGTTCTATTGAGAATTTCCACAGTATTAATTTTTGCCCAAGCACACTGGAAGTAATGTTATGTCTTGTCCCCCATGTATACAGAAAAAGTGCGGAAACTGTGGAGACAAATCAGGTATGCACAGAACTGTCTCATGAATCAAGGTCAGTTTTATCGCGATGCCTCGTGGCCTGTTTCGTAAAGCGTTTTCGATAAGGTTGTAGTGGCTGTAGTCAGTATTGTCCCTGATAATAGAACTCGACTGTAAATTTTTGAAGAGTGTCTTTCTATCTACACTTTATTCAAGTTGTAATTGTGTACTTCCCGACCGGGAGCAAGAACTATTCTGTTCTTGCCTCGCTACTCTAAATTTTTTCGTCCGTAACTCTATTTTATACAGTCAGTAATCATACACTGAATATTGATTCTGAATGTCATAAGTAGTCCTCTGGTTAGGAACAGATTGTGCCAGCACGGAGATTAATTTTCCGTTCGGAATCGGTTGATAAAAACTCGTGTAAAAGTCGGTTGTTGTTGTACTGTATTTCCGATCGAATACGTTATACGTTGATCTGAAATTATTATTGGGAGAAGCATGACAGAATTTCATATGAGCTCCACAGGAACCGAAAAGTGACAATCTAATATTAACGTAGTCCATCGGAAAACTTCCAATTGCAACAGATTTCCGTATCGTATGACAGAATGAAGCTATTCAGCATTATACAATCAATAATGGACGACAACACTATGGTCCAAATATCACCAGTCTTTCAGGCCAAATCAGGAGCAGCTTTGCACATTTGGAAAAAAACAAATAACTGGTTGCTAGAATCAATTTCCATCGATGACGCAAGCTTCAGTCCTAAAAGTACCGTTGTCGAATGCAACATATCGCAAATACTATCCGAAGTTTGTTTGGAAAAACGTGTCAAAATGCTACGGTTTTTGAGAGGTAAGGTCCGGTGAGCATCAGACACACAGCAGAAGTTTTGGAAACACCCACACAATGTCCAAATTGAAACCGTTTCCCGATGTACAAAATCACTGCCCCAACATAAGAACAGGGTCAGGTGCAATTAAGTCGTCCTACTCCGATTCAGGTTGGTGTGTGGTGACCAGTAACTCCGATCAGCCGGAATATTGGCTGTTCTAATTAGAACGTCTTTCGCAATTGAGCACATCATCCACTGTCGCAGTTGCATTCTGGCCGGCATCTTCCAAAAAGTATCGCATTCGGCTTCTTTAGATGATTGGAACTTAGCCGTATATATATATATATATTCGGGTTTCGATACAGAAATTAGGTTTGAGCAAACTGATTGTAAGCAGAGCGTAGTGTCCACACAATCGGTATCCCTTACCTGCCACATCCATGCACTCAGCCAGAGTGGCTTACAAACAGTGTGCAAAACGTCCAGTCCTCTGAACCAGAGAGATTCATCGACTTGTTAACTTCCACGAATTATCACACAATTAGGAACTCTTGGTTAACTTCAACTCAGCGAGTATTTCCGGAATGGTCATCAATGCAATAAATTCAAATAACCATTCGGTAGTTCGCCCAAAACAGGTTCAACGTCACTCAGATCCATTTGTGGTCAAAATATCGGGGTGGCCAACCTGAACCCTAGATGGACAGTGGGCTTTCTGCAGAGTTCCTCGATAACTTGCCTGTCCCTCACTCACTAATGGTGACTCATTAGTAGCCTGTTCTGTTCTCAAATGGGCGTGTTCCTCCCTGATCAGATGGTACACAATTATGCCCGTTCGCCAGAAATGGAAAACACAAAACCGAAAATACTGGTGACAATCGCACCAGCCGGACCGGGTGTCCGCGTGTTCACTGTTCCGTGCAAAATAACACAACAGAAGTCACGTTTGTTTTGAGTGCATGATATCGAGTGAAAAACATGGGAAATCAGTGAAGAGAGTTCTCATTATTTTGACCAATGCGTTCGTAAAACACGAAAATATTGAGGCGGCCACTGTATTCCTTCATCTAATTTTTCAGATATTCAGACTAGATTACCGTAAAACATCCGAGTGCATTCAGTTTACAGAGTTCAGTTGGTATTGCTGTGCATTAGCTTACCACTTGAACCGTTCTCAATCTATGTGTACGAGGCTGATTGCACTGCCCTCAAGTGTTCGTCTGCTATTGTGGCTTTCCTATCAGGATTATTGTGGAATCTATTAAGATTTACAAACTATTGCCTCACCACATAGTTTTACGGTAATGTCAGTTGGTGATGGTTGAAATATTAGACCGTATATTGTTGCGACTTGTTGGGATCTGTGAAGTCCTTTCGAAACTATCAACAACACGTCTAACCATTTTTCAATTGTTCACGATTGCTGATACTGTACGATCGCTGAGAGTAGGCTTTTGTGTCAGAATGATAAAATTATTCAGGTGGATTTGGAGGGTCCGTTTGTGATTCCCTTTAATCAGTTGGTTTACGTCTACAAGCCACCATGACTAGACTGAGAAGTCCTTATCATGAGGACAACCAGTGGGGACAGCGGGGAGGTTACCGGAGATTATCGGGTAATGTGGGAGAGGCAGTAACAGGCGAATAGGATTGAACGTTCACATACCACAATCTGTTCTTGTATAAACGGGGCTCAGTGGAACAGTCGCGTCGAGAAACCCTACTCCTTCATCCAGAACCGCCTGTTTCCTCGAGAAAATGATTTCTCCCAATCAGAATACACGGAAATCTCCGGAAAATTACAAGGATAGCATTTGACATTAGTTTAATCACGCGACTTTCATTCCGTCATGCTTATTGATGGCATAATGACATTAACCAGTATTTTTAATAAATATCCTTCAATCTTACGGCTCGATGATATTTGTAGGTCACCATGAACACTATCGGCACACTGTATTTTCTCCCCATTGTACACGTTTTGGAGTGGAACAAAAGGGCTTCACACACTCGTCTTTTAATTTGACTTGAGAATAACTAGGAGGGCAATGACGTTACTCTTGGGAACAAGGTTTTCCGTCTACTTCGTCTCATGACGGAAAATTCGATTTCTCTCGAGCGCACTTCCACTCCGTTGCCGATTAGGCGCATCTTTTCGCGGGTTTGCAACAGTGGCCTGCAAGATTGCAGACGGCAGTTCAAATCCTGGTAGCATCAAATATGTGCACAACTGATGGGTACTCACAGGAGCGAGATTCGCATATGGTTAAATTCAACGAGGGGGAATGGTTGGAAAGACTAACTGAATCCGTCAGGTTCGTAATTCTTACATGGACGGGCCTAGTGTATCAGCGGTATTTAAAATCCCCATGCTGTGCTTATGGCGCCGCTTTGCCTCGAGCTGACGAGTTCATATTGAGAAATGTTCGCCATTATTCAGGATAAATGGATTTCAAAATGTTGTTGAGAAAGCCGAAGACAACTGCCGATCAGTGAATTGCAGATAGGCTTCAAGAAAGGATCCACTTGGCCAAACACCTGTGAGAATTCTCACTCGTTCCTTAGCAGGATGACTCAGGACCGTGCACGATCAATCGTTGCGAACTCGCTGTACACGTGTTTACTGATCAACTGACAACCGTCTAAAGTGGCTCGTATTGACAGTATCGATTTCCACAACTAATCGTCCACACGTTTCTAGTTCTCACAGTGCGTACCACCTCATACTGGACTGACTAACTTGTAGCTGCTCCGTGTTTCTGCAATAAA
Source organism: Paragonimus westermani (assembly GCA_008508345.1). Classification (NCBI taxonomy): domain Eukaryota; kingdom Metazoa; phylum Platyhelminthes; class Trematoda; order Plagiorchiida; family Troglotrematidae; genus Paragonimus; species Paragonimus westermani. The sequence goes on along the minus strand of QNGE01000362.1, from coordinate 293,790 downwards.
CCTCATTTCACTGTCATGCTGTTTAAGTGGTAACCACAACAGGCCTAACCGACCAGACATCCCTTCTCGGTGTGCCGGTTTTCTGGAGGGGGTGGACGTTCGGACCATCGACATTGTTCATAATATGGATTAAGTGGGAGCAGCGTATGAGCGCTTGGATCGTTGTCTGTACTGTGTCCACCAGACAGTATAAGGTCAAGGTCAACTTGAGTTCCAGTGGATTATGTTGCAATCACTTGGTGCTGGACAGCAACACTTGTCTTGTTGGACATAGGGCAAGTGCAGATCGACCACATTCCTGTTTGTCGAGCATGCCGTAGACACCGTGTCTGGTGACCACCTTGTGTAGCACATGAAGCGAAGAAACAACCACTTGCTTCTCCACCGAGTGTTTAGGGAGTGAGTTCAAACGTCACAGAAGGAGGGCGTTTTGGGAAGGAACCACAGTTGGTTTGCCGAGAAGGTTGGTTGATGATACACCTGTATTAGGATTCTTCAGAGTACAGATGAGAAGCAATTGTGGAAAATCATGGCTTCAGTTGCATTCGAACGAGTGACAGGAACAGAATGTCCAAAAGTAGCAAACGCTCTACCAGCTGAGCTACGACAACACACGGAGAGCTCGGAAATCTCACATTTGCACTCGGCCACCCACACGTCCAACTTTCTCATATGGAATCCAACAAATGATCCAGAGAACCGGCTGCCCCCGCAGGATTTCTCGGACAGTTCACGCTAGACTCCATCAACACCATTGTTGAGCATAGAAATTTTATCGTTAACGTAGTAGTTTTGGCAGATCCAGAGTATTTAGAAATCCTCGAACACGTTTGGGACGAGTATTGTTAGGGCGTCGTGTTGCGCGTCACTCTTTGTAAACGTCCCCGAAAAACAGCAGGAATCTCAGTGACCTGAAGATCTACGACCTCAAGAAACACTAACGAGTCATTTTTCGGAACAATTGAAATACAATTTGCGCTCTGTTCAATCTGAGAACATTGAAACTCCGCCAGAATAATGAAACTAAATTCCAATCCAATGAGCATGTTCAAAATATGTGTTCGGCACTTGCATCCCTCTCCAGCTTCTCTTCGCTAAAACACAACCCATCCGATTCTTTCGTCAGATGTTTCTATCAGAATGTGCAGTTCAGCATGTAACATGCAACACGCCTCCCTCAATTCTGATTACCCGTTATATTCATGGACCATCATTGGGCAACGTAGAGACACCGGGGGACAAAGTTCTTCCGAAGCAGGGGTTCGAGCAACTGTCCGGTGGAGGGAAATAAAACAGATGAGCATGAGCCAAAGGCCCAGCAAACCATGTGTACGACTTACACAGACGGAAACTATAGTGGCGCTAACGACAGAACAGCATGCTGTGACAAATCCAAAATTCAATTCGTGCTTGCTAGCTTGCTAGGTTAGGTTCCGCTTCATAAAACCAATTGCTTCCCGCATCATTTGTTGAAGTTAGACCACTCTCATAGGTATTTGTGAGTTAGTGACCAATGACGGCGAGGACGCCTGAATTACTTCAGCTCAAAACCGTAATTTGTTCAGTGGGTTGATATGAGCACGACCTGGTTATCCCAAAGCCGAGGAAGATTTAGTGACTTACGTGACATCAATCTCGCTGACGATCTGACGAGCTTCGTGGACGTGCGGTGGCTGTTTACAAATGAGTTGTCACACCAGACTGTTGACAATATTTCTACGCGCCCTGAAACGAATGACATCACGTGGGCTGCTCCTGCTGATAGTCCGGTGCGAGCCGTATTGTTACACACTGGAAACGTCAGCTTTCGTTTTCCTAATTGTCCCTACCGTCAAAAATGGGGTGACCGCGGGAAACTCAGTGGGTCTCACTTGGACAGACAATTTTGTGTTAGTGATTGAGCAGCATTTGGCCGCAGATACAGCTAGTCCGCCATATTGCAAAAGCTACGTGGATAACCTACCAATATTTTATCGATCTGAATAGACATTGGATAACGCGGTCATACCCAAACAGTCGCCATTCTAACACCAAGGGTACGTGTGAGCGTAAACCCATACGGTTTATTCGTTTCTACACATGCATATAGGTCATCAGGTGGATGATCCCAGTGAGAGAGTAATCTGGTAGAAATCTACACGAAGCTGGTTACTACATGAATTTCATCAGCCTCACATCCGTTCAGCATAGCCGTACACTGAGGACCACACTATTCACACGAACGTGGCCAGTATGGAATTGAGAAATTCTTGAACCACACTTGCCCACATCTGTCTTGTGAAGTAACGCTCAGCTCGAGAGATTCACAGGAAGGAATTTTGGAACGAAAGCAGCAACCAAACAATCAACCGCTGCCAGCACATTACGGGAATTACAGCGACATATCCCCTAAGTGTGATTATGACATGCATCAATCAACGCAATTACATATAGAGTCAAGTAACGGAACGCTTACTTCAGTTGAACTCTGTCTAATTCATCAAACCCCAGAATGACCGCTGCGTACACTAACAGGAGATAGCCCACCGGTTCCTGTCCTCATCGCTTCTACCAATGCACGTGTAAATCATGAGAAAGTTCCATAGGCATAACGGAGGGATGCTTGATCTGTGAAGTGGAGCAACATTTGCCTCTGTGGGTGCGAAAAACTGTGGTACCAACGCCGCTGGAACAGGTAAACAGCCAGTTTCCTCTGTATGATGACACGTCCTGACCAGCGGTCACTGTGTATTCAGAATGACGTAGTAACCTCATTCAGATCCCAGATTCTCGTGATTCATGTGAGACTCCAGAAACAATTGACTGAAAATGGCTTCGTGTGTTCGATAAGTACTGTTTACCTCCACTGAAGTGACATTCTTCCCTAACCGCTTGAGAAGTTGTCCCTCTCCTCAGTCGTTGAACATGAAAAGCCGGTTCGTTTTGTTGTGAATTGTGTACTGATGACTCCGTGGTGAAGGGGTGCATCTGGCACTCTCTCTGCGCTAACCGCTTTATTCAAACAATAACTGTTTCCCAGTGTCGACGAAAAACAAACAGACCCGTGCTCCAAAAGATCATTAATTCACCGTGGTCTAGTTCACCACTCAATATCTGGTTTGATCTTCACTGAGTTTGTTACGCTCCATACATGTTCAAACAACTTTTGCGTAGAACTAGATTCTGGATTGCGTTTTAGCAATTGATCAGTTTCGCGTGCGTTGTTTTCGGATAACATTAGCCTATTATCACAGGCAAGATCGCGGTTTACAACCTGTACATACCCCAACTCACTAACTGGGTTTTGTCGTCACTTCAGGCACGACAATCTGACACAGAAACAATCTTGCACTGTTTATGCATCGGTACGAACAGGAAAGAGGCAGTTGTGGTCTCATACGGAATACTCTGGTGTCTAGTTAGATTTGTTTAGCAAACGCAACAATACAATATTTAATGGCATTTAGTCATATCAACGTACTTGCCCATTTGGACGACAACTGCATACTTTCACAGATGAGGGATTGCACACTAAACAATGAATACGCGAGGTTGCAGTTTTCATATTGGAATAAAATTTCAGCCAAACCCTACTGAAACAAGTCTCAGATAGGAGTTTTGCTACCCCCTGGAGCTCAGCATTGGTCCATATCTGTATTAGGACTAGGATTTGAACACAACAACAAGCATTCAGGAGGCAACTGTGTTGTACACTGCACCACTGACCCAAAAAGAATGCGTGACCAGTTCATCACAATTGAACACTCAACAATCTTTGCTGGCGAACGATATAGAAAACTGGAAGAGTCTGAATGTGGAAGTTGTTAACGAATATATGTCGGGAGGTGAATTGTCCAAATTTAGGCAAATTTCGGATACGTGACTTGTGTACAGACTGATTGCAACCTGTCACGTGATTTGTTATTCCAGTGTTCGGACGATTGGAATAGGTTAAACGATCACACTGAATTTCAGGACATGTCTTGAGTGCACACATCCAAGCAAGCAATTAGTCTGGCATATCTAAGCATGCGAGTATGCAAACGCGCATCCAGACGATAGCCTATCGCACACTCATTTCAGCTCAATGCCCGTCACGAACCGTTGAATGCACTCATCTACTGGACACGAAGCGAGTAGGGCAGTATGGAGAGACGTAGCGACTGGCACGCAACTGATTGGCCAAGTTGAGAGGAAGCACTTGAACAAGCAGATGTGCAGCCAAGAATGCGTCGCTTTCAATTATTTTATCATGCCTTATGATTCCGTACGCCGATTTTTTTGCATTCGCCAGTCTAATCAGTAATAATTCTTCTGAGATAGAATAAACTTCAAACAGTGATGTTAGGATTTGCCACAAGCACAGTGAAATAGTTTACTTCGTAGTGCCAACCACGAGTGGACCAGGTGTACAAAATGCAATCGGACATGTTTGCACCTGCTGGTGACGACGCGTTACAAGCATGCAGTGCAATCCACGAACCACCAAATCATTGCATAGTGTAACTTACAAAATAAGTCGCTCTAATCATCCTGCATTTTACGGTATTCTATTGACCGATAGGTTCTATCTATGTATGGTGTGATAAAAGCGATGCTTGGTCTATGAAAGACCATCTCGATCGAGATGCGGAATACGGAATTCCCACTGTACTACCTAGACGTTCTCCGTGGTTACACAGTCTCACTGCAATTCAACTTCGTTCCTGTTGGTGTGAGGTCAGAATCACCTCAAAACGTCAAACGAAATCCTGAGTTCACACCCAAACTTTACTCATGATTTCGCGGCAAAATATGCGACTGAAGTGGATGACAGTTGCTCTCCTAAACTCACAAGCATTGCTCGTTTGGCTGCACTTATCAACGATCTACGTTCAGCGGTGAGCAAAACCGTTTTGTGAACTTGTCAATTGAAACCGGTAGTGTTCAGACTAGTTGTGTACCACGGATGGTGTAGTTATCCATTAGAAATAATGGAACACCAACTGATTCTATTCCTGACTGGATCAAACAACCAAGGCGTTACTCACAACCGATGCGATCTGAGGGGATTCAAGTATGACACTATGTTCGTGCTCAATAGCGTACAAGCAAACGGGACTGGGGTTCATCTCCCGCTTGACTGGCTCCACGCAGCAGGCGCAAGCAGAGACTAATGTTTCTTATTTGAAGTGGTTGATGGAATCGTTCGTTTCGTTGCCACAGGAACAGGGATGTGTGAATGTTAGAAAATGCACATCCGCCGGCAGGTGGTCGGGACAATATAACACGCATACCACTCAGCGTTAGCAACAGCTTTTCTAATTCTATGGAATTTTCGGCTGGTCCCTTTCAAAAGGATGTATGAGGCTGGGGTTTCGCTTCTGTCGGAGTTCGTCTAGAGTGTAGATTGTTGGCACGACTGTGGGTTGAAATTCGACCCACGGTCCCAAGAGGAAACCGTGTTGGTGACTGCACCGCTGATCACATATTGGGACAGACCGGATTATTGTGGTTGGATGCATAGCCATATTCGTTTTGAAGTACTTGGAGTATTCGGTCGGTGACGCAATGATCAGGGCGGTTACAGAATTTGAACTCGGGTCGCAGTTCAAATGCAGACTATGCTAAAACGATTCACATCGCTGAACTGCTCGTGAGTAACCCGGTAGTATGAACCAATTTTGTGCTTACAAGTAGACTAATCGCACTTGCTAATCGGATCAGTATGAGAGAGTAGAACGAAAGCCGTGATCCTCCACGTTCCGGCATCAATTCAATCGCGGGATTTCCATTTGGTTTTTCAGATGGACACCATTTCGTTAATGGTATTTTCTACGTTGATTGGTGGCATTCATGTCTGGATTAGCCAGTCACATGACCGAGACCGGAAGACTCTGATGCACATGTCGCCCTCAGTGGTGAGCATTGGGCCACTTGCAGCTCAGTTTACACACATCATAGCATTTGAGATCAAAATGGACTTTGATCGGAGACGGTGTGTGGATCAGTGTGCGGATGCAGTCGCTGGCGTCCGTCTGGCCGAATCACGAATCAGGGCCACTCTGTGATATTGCACTTACACATCCACTTGGGGCTGTATTTTTGCGAAGCTATCATGTGGGTATTAACAACAGTGGAATGACTGATGGTGAGACAGATTGAGTTGATTGGCTACGACCAATAAGTTCTCCAGTTCGCTAGATCAGCCTAACCCCGCATCCGCCCACCTTGCTTCCCCATCAGTCTTCCAGTGTTAGGAGGCGCATCACTTAACGAGACAGTCAGAGCGGATCACGCCACATCGATCTGCCGGCCCAGCTCGGTTACTGTGGTCGTGGGTGGTGGCATGGTCCCACTCAGCCCATCAGACTGCAGGTGTGCGTTTAAACGCCTGAGCGCTATCTGGTCAGTGTATTTTCTCGCGGCTGCCTTGTGATACTCTCTGTAACGTGATTTGTTCTGACCCCATGACTGTCATATGTGACTGTCTCATTTGATTAGCTTCGTGTCTGTCGACCATCTATGGTAATCGTTTGTCTTATAAATCTATAGCTTCTGTGGCCTAAGTTTTGTCTTGCTCGTCCAATGAACAGTGTAGTCGCGTCTTTTCTGATTTCTCGTTTTTGGGGGTCCAGCGACTGAGCGCGTACCAAAGGGACGATGCAATATCCACGATTCCAAGAACATACCCAACAAGTTTGCTGACAGTACTCCAAAATGTCGCTCTTTATTCTTCTCTGTCCTTGTCCTTCGTGGTGGCGGCAGATGCCGCATTCTTCTCTCGTGCCAAACTGGATATAGCCTTGTTGTCGTCGGACCAGTCCGGAAGTTTCTGGCGTTTGACACCGATCGTCGACGGTCTTGCCGTCAGTTAGTTGTGTGAACGTACTGCGAATGTCCTGCTGCAGAGTGGATCAAACCCCCAGCACTACAGGGGTCAGTGGTGGATCCAGTGTTATGAACCAGACTTCAGGCAATTTTCAGCTTACTGTGAACACTCTCGAATGAGTGGTTGCAACGGGATGAGGGGGGTGTTAGTTGGTGAGAGTTTCGAAATGGAGTACAGCGAAAGTGTTCACTTGTTGGAACACAGTCTGAGATTTAATCATCGGTAAGAGCTTTACACCAGCGTTTTCGTATTAGTGTAATGGGGGAAATGCCAAATTTTAGCGCCGGTAACCTTTTGCAAATGGCAAAAGTCTGTGGGTTGAAGTGAAAAAGACTGAGTAGTGGGCACTCGGAACTGCACACTAGTACTTTAAACATTAGATCGGGTGTACTATGTGCATCGTTTGAGAATCACATTCTCCCCTTAACCGGCATTTTTTAATTGCAGATTTTGCTGGTTCATACGAAATACACCTCGCAAAACTTTGAAAAAGGGAGAGATACTGGTATCTAATGAGATGATACTGAACGGAAGAGGGGCCACTGGAAGGCTAATCAGATGCAAGCCGGTTTCCAACAAATACCAGACACGATCTCCATCGTATTGTGCGCAGGGAAAAATAGAACTGGCAAGAGTTCATGAAAAAGTATTGAAAGTAGATTTTTTTCAAACAAATTCAAATACAATATTGAACGTTTTCCGGCTGAGTGAACTAGTATAACATCCTGTCCAATATTATGCCTTTTGTTGATTACCAGAAGCCATTGAATACACAGTTCGCCAAATGAATCATCTGTACTAACATGAATTCGAATTGGCAGCAAATCAATTCACCATGATTAATCAATAAAACAATCTAAACCGGCACAAACAACATCAAGTTGAAGGGTTCTGACAGCTGAGCATGTTGTTAACCTAGCTCGTCAAAAGAAAAACAAATATTGGGCAGCGCAAAGTGTAAGGTGGGCACATTGGTAGCGCCTTGAAAAAAAGCAATTGATTCAGAGCTGCTAGCTGAAATTCAGATGTTAACTTCTTATGTAATCAAACTTGAACCACAACTTCATGGTGCTAATAGGCTTACTAATAAAAAGTGGTCCAACAAGATAATATCTCAATATATGTTTGCCACTATTCGAAGAATTTGGTGTCACATGTAACTATACTCTACAGCCTATAAAGGTCCTTGGCAATTTAGTGTTTAATGTAAACCAGAAAGATAACAGATATTTCTTGGCAAAAGTATCAGAAGAAAGAGGAGAATGGATTCCTGAACCTGTTAGGAAAGCCAAGTATTTCCATCAAATAATCGTCTCCTTCTTCGAGAAGATGATTTTGCTCAACCAGGAAGAGCAGAAATGTTCTGAATCATTCAGAGGTGACCTTCGTTATTTTTACCTGATGGATCCTTATACCGTTATGTTCGCTTGTGGCTTAGCAACTTCAACTGCTATTTTTAGTGACTGTCCTTTGATCTTTTAATTCAGGAACGTTTGTAGGTTATCATGGATTATATGAGCACATTGTATTTTCCTCATTGACCCACACTTTTTGGAGTGGAGGAGAGTGGGTTCATGAACTTGTCTTTTGATTTGACTAAGAAGCAACTTGTGGAGACAGTCGCGTTAACCACAGGACCAAGATTTTCTGTTTTTCTCATTACACGATGGAAAAGTGAATTTCTAGCAAGCACATTACTAATCCGTGAATGATTCATTATGTCTTTCTGAGGATTACCAATGAAACCAGTCGGTGATTCGAGCGCAAAACAAAACAATTTTTTTATACCTTTTGACGTTTACACTTAAACCGATAATCTACGCCCTGGTAGTAGGATGAATAGAACTTCCAGCCCGTAATGCACCAAGTTACCGATTCGGTTCTTCATTCTAATTATCTCCATATGATTATTCCAAATAAGATGGAAGTCAGTGGTGGAGTGTTGGCTTAGTTTGTGGTCAGTGAAATTTGGCAACCTGAGGTGGATCGTGTGCATCCGTACCAACAAAGTCTGAAACAAACAACAGCTCGGTTGCACAAAACTATTCCACTTTAAAAATAGAGGTAACACATTTTATCAAAGTCAAAGCACTTAGATCTCAAGTGATATCTTGAAACTTCTTTCGAAATTAAGATACCCTCTACCTATTACACATTCTGCATTTATTGCTGGTCTGATTGTGCTTAGTTCAAAAATTGTAGTTTGTGCCTACACATTTATTTCGAAAACTCAAATTGATAAGCTAAAATCTTACCCTAATTATAAAACAACCGATGACCCTATAATTATCTCGCTCAACCTAGTTTGAAAACGGACTAAGTACACAAACCCGATATGACAGAATGTGGCCAGTTACGCGCCTGCACCCGAGTGGTTGGGCTCCCGAGGGTGTGTGAACAGATGAAATGTGGGATGTTTAACAGCTGGAAGTATCCGGTGGTTTTTCAGATTTCGCTAAGTTACAGTTATGCAGAAAAAACCGCAAAATTATGAATCACACACACGTGTGCAATACTGTCCTTTGCAATTCACCTTGGACAACTTTCATTGTGTGAATGGAGGATCATCAAATGAATACGTTTAAACTCTTTCATTTTTTGCAAACACTAATCTTTTTTCACAACTCAAGTACGAGTTTGTGAAGAAATTGTTACAGACATTCCATTGGTAGGTGATTCAGTCAGAAAATGAATTTAACTCGCAGTTATTGCACGCGGAACTGAAATTGTCCGACTTCTGCTCATCTCTAAGTTTGTTACTGGCCACATTGTTGAAAACCATAAGCAAAGCTCCAGGATTCTGACCCGGTTGAATTGTTGTAAGTGCAAATTCCCACCTCTAATTGTAGTTCGTAGTTCGGCCGTTAGTACACTCATAGAGGTTTAGCATAATGTATTTGTCAGAGATTCAAATCCAGATGAAGCCTGCAGTCTTTACAATTAAGTGTCTTTCCAATTAATAATTCTACAGAGTACTTATTAGCAATACAGTTTCAGTCCACAACAGTGATTTGGTGGACTGTGGCATGAACTGTTTAAGAGCTCCAGTTTGGTGTAATCCAACTGAGACATTGGAACGGTAGAATACATTAATAAATCGTAGGGAATTTCCGACTGACGTAACTCGAATACCGTTCACATTTGATCACTGCCCTCGCATCCTGTAGAGTTCTCGGCCAGCCTTTTCAAAATGGGACACTAAACCACAGTTTTATCCCAGTTTGAGCTCACGTTCATATTGCATATCCCCGTAACGGTTTGATGGAAAATCATTATCTTAGTGACCAACATGTTCGTCTTGTGTAAGCCTGATCGGTTTTCACATCCCGCCCTTGGCGAGAGTGGACTTTAACAGGAGTGGTGGTCGAGTTTAAAATGCTTCCTCGTAAAGGAACTGGTTGAAACATCCATGGGAATGTATAAGCCGAGATCATTTATGGATGAAGTTCAAGTTTCATTAAACTGCATGTGTTCATCTGTCTTCATGTGCACGTAAAAAGGATGCAAAATCCAACAGAATTTAACGACCGCCTTTTCTTTCCTAGTGAAATAAACCAAACCTTACCATGCGGAGAACATTTTGCGTTACGCAAAACAATTGCGCTGTTTATCAGACGACCCGTTAATGATAATTTAAACGAGCCACTTATAGTTCATGAGAAGGTGTGTTCAAACCAGTGAGAATCTTACATCTTGACTGCCTTGGTATTGAATGAGATGTATGTTTTATGGAGTCGAAGGCTAACTACGTTTGATAAACCGAGAGCAAACATCAACCGGTTTGATAAAATTTTTGTTGCCATGAGTAGGAGCGTATACGATGAATAACAGGGATAACTGCAGAACCACTTTGGGGATCCCACCAAAACTAGTTGCGAAATTTAAAATGTATCCTTTATCTTCGTGCCCAACTGGAGATCGATACACTCGTTGAAACATATGGAAAACATCAGCGATATCCGGAAATATATATACATTGTTCAGTTGATACTACCGAACTGGGGAATTTATTGGTCGTAGCCAATCAACTCAATCTGTCTCACCATCAGTCATTCCACTGTTGTTAATACCCACATGATAGCTTCGCAAAAATACAGCCCCAAGTGGATGTGTAAGTGCAATATCACAGAGTGGCCCTGATTCGTGATTCGGCCAGACGGACGCCAGCGACTGCATCCGCACACTGATCCACACACCGTCTCCGATCAAAGTCCATTTTGATCTCAAATGCTATGATGTGTGTAAACTGAGCTGCAAGTGGCCCAATGCTCACCACTGAGGGCGACATGTGCATCAGAGTCTTCCGGTCTCGGTCATGTGACTGGCTAATCCAGACATGAATGCCACCAATCAACGTAGAAAATACCATTAACGAAATGGTGTCCATCTGAAAAACCAAATGGAAATCCCGCGATTGAATTGATGCCGGAACGTGGAGGATCACGGCTTTCGTTCTACTCTCTCATACTGATCCGATTAGCAAGTGCGATTAGTCTACTTGTAAGCACAAAATTGGTTCATACTACCGGGTTACTCACGAGCAGTTCAGCGATGTGAATCGTTTTAGCATAGTCTGCATTTGAACTGCGACCCGAGTTCAAATTCTGTAACCGCCCTGATCATTGCGTCACCGACCGAATACTCCAAGTACTTCAAAACGAATATGGCTATGCATCCAACCACAATAATCCGGTCTGTCCCAATATGTGATCAGCGGTGCAGTCACCAACACGGTTTCCTCTTGGGACCGTGGGTCGAATTTCAACCCACAGTCGTGCCAACAATCTACACTCTAGACGAACTCCGACAGAAGCGAAACCCCAGCCTCATACATCCTTTTGAAAGGGACCAGCCGAAAATTCCATAGAATTAGAAAAGCTGTTGCTAACGCTGAGTGGTATGCGTGTTATATTGTCCCGACCACCTGCCGGCGGATGTGCATTTTCTAACATTCACACATCCCTGTTCCTGTGGCAACGAAACGAACGATTCCATCAACCACTTCAAATAAGAAACATTAGTCTCTGCTTGCGCCTGCTGCGTGGAGCCAGTCAAGCGGGAGATGAACCCCAGTCCCGTTTGCTTGTACGCTATTGAGCACGAACATAGTGTCATACTTGAATCCCCTCAGATCGCATCGGTTGTGAGTAACGCCTTGGTTGTTTGATCCAGTCAGGAATAGAATCAGTTGGTGTTCCATTATTTCTAATGGATAACTACACCATCCGTGGTACACAACTAGTCTGAACACTACCGGTTTCAATTGACAAGTTCACAAAACGGTTTTGCTCACCGCTGAACGTAGATCGTTGATAAGTGCAGCCAAACGAGCAATGCTTGTGAGTTTAGGAGAGCAACTGTCATCCACTTCAGTCGCATATTTTGCCGCGAAATCATGAGTAAAGTTTGGGTGTGAACTCAGGATTTCGTTTGACGTTTTGAGGTGATTCTGACCTCACACCAACAGGAACGAAGTTGAATTGCAGTGAGACTGTGTAACCACGGAGAACGTCTAGGTAGTACAGTGGGAATTCCGTATTCCGCATCTCGATCGAGATGGTCTTTCATAGACCAAGCATCGCTTTTATCACACCATACATAGATAGAACCTATCGGTCAATAGAATACCGTAAAATGCAGGATGATTAGAGCGACTTATTTTGTAAGTTACACTATGCAATGATTTGGTGGTTCGTGGATTGCACTGCATGCTTGTAACGCGTCGTCACCAGCAGGTGCAAACATGTCCGATTGCATTTTGTACACCTGGTCCACTCGTGGTTGGCACTACGAAGTAAACTATTTCACTGTGCTTGTGGCAAATCCTAACATCACTGTTTGAAGTTTATTCTATCTCAGAAGAATTATTACTGATTAGACTGGCGAATGCAAAAAAATCGGCGTACGGAATCATAAGGCATGATAAAATAATTGAAAGCGACGCATTCTTGGCTGCACATCTGCTTGTTCAAGTGCTTCCTCTCAACTTGGCCAATCAGTTGCGTGCCAGTCGCTACGTCTCTCCATACTGCCCTACTCGCTTCGTGTCCAGTAGATGAGTGCATTCAACGGTTCGTGACGGGCATTGAGCTGAAATGAGTGTGCGATAGGCTATCGTCTGGATGCGCGTTTGCATACTCGCATGCTTAGATATGCCAGACTAATTGCTTGCTTGGATGTGTGCACTCAAGACATGTCCTGAAATTCAGTGTGATCGTTTAACCTATTCCAATCGTCCGAACACTGGAATAACAAATCACGTGACAGGTTGCAATCAGTCTGTACACAAGTCACGTATCCGAAATTTGCCTAAATTTGGACAATTCACCTCCCGACATATATTCGTTAACAACTTCCACATTCAGACTCTTCCAGTTTTCTATATCGTTCGCCAGCAAAGATTGTTGAGTGTTCAATTGTGATGAACTGGTCACGCATTCTTTTTGGGTCAGTGGTGCAGTGTACAACACAGTTGCCTCCTGAATGCTTGTTGTTGTGTTCAAATCCTAGTCCTAATACAGATATGGACCAATGCTGAGCTCCAGGGGGTAGCAAAACTCCTATCTGAGACTTGTTTCAGTAGGGTTTGGCTGAAATTTTATTCCAATATGAAAACTGCAACCTCGCGTATTCATTGTTTAGTGTGCAATCCCTCATCTGTGAAAGTATGCAGTTGTCGTCCAAATGGGCAAGTACGTTGATATGACTAAATGCCATTAAATATTGTATTGTTGCGTTTGCTAAACAAATCTAACTAGACACCAGAGTATTCCGTATGAGACCACAACTGCCTCTTTCCTGTTCGTACCGATGCATAAACAGTGCAAGATTGTTTCTGTGTCAGATTGTCGTGCCTGAAGTGACGACAAAACCCAGTTAGTGAGTTGGGGTATGTACAGGTTGTAAACCGCGATCTTGCCTGTGATAATAGGCTAATGTTATCCGAAAACAACGCACGCGAAACTGATCAATTGCTAAAACGCAATCCAGAATCTAGTTCTACGCAAAAGTTGTTTGAACATGTATGGAGCGTAACAAACTCAGTGAAGATCAAACCAGATATTGAGTGGTGAACTAGACCACGGTGAATTAATGATCTTTTGGAGCACGGGTCTGTTTGTTTTTCGTCGACACTGGGAAACAGTTATTGTTTGAATAAAGCGGTTAGCGCAGAGAGAGTGCCAGATGCACCCCTTCACCACGGAGTCATCAGTACACAATTCACAACAAAACGAACCGGCTTTTCATGTTCAACGACTGAGGAGAGGGACAACTTCTCAAGCGGTTAGGGAAGAATGTCACTTCAGTGGAGGTAAACAGTACTTATCGAACACACGAAGCCATTTTCAGTCAATTGTTTCTGGAGTCTCACATGAATCACGAGAATCTGGGATCTGAATGAGGTTACTACGTCATTCTGAATACACAGTGACCATTTTCGCACCCACAGAGGCAAATGTTGCTCCACTTCACAGATCAAGCATCCCTCCGTTATGCCTATGGAACTTTCTCATGATTTACACGTGCATTGGTAGAAGCGATGAGGACAGGAACCGGTGGGCTATCTCCTGTTAGTGTACGCAGCGGTCATTCTGGGGTTTGATGAATTAGACAGAGTTCAACTGAAGTAAGCGTTCCGTTACTTGACTCTATATGTAATTGCGTTGATTGATGCATGTCATAATCACACTTAGGGGATATGTCGCTGTAATTCCCGTAATGTGCTGGCAGCGGTTGATTGTTTGGTTGCTGCTTTCGTTCCAAAATTCCTTCCTGTGAATCTCTCGAGCTGAGCGTTACTTCACAAGACAGATGTGGGCAAGTGTGGTTCAAGAATTTCTCAATTCCATACTGGCCACGTTCGTGTGAATAGTGTGGTCCTCAGTGTACGGCTATGCTGAACGGATGTGAGGCTGATGAAATTCATGTAGTAACCAGCTTCGTGTAGATTTCTACCAGATTACTCTCTCACTGGGATCATCCACCTGATGACCTATATGCATGTGTAGAAACGAATAAACCGTATGGGTTTACGCTCACACGTACCCTTGGTGTTAGAATGGCGACTGTTTGGGTATGACCGCGTTATCCAATGTCTATTCAGATCGATAAAATATTGGTAGGTTATCCACGTAGCTTTTGCAATATGGCGGACTAGCTGTATCTGCGGCCAAATGCTGCTCAATCACTAACACAAAATTGTCTGTCCAAGTGAGACCCACTGAGTTTCCCGCGGTCACCCCATTTTTGACGGTAGGGACAATTAGGAAAACGAAAGCTGACGTTTCCAGTGTGTAACAATACGGCTCGCACCGGACTATCAGCAGGAGCAGCCCACGTGATGTCATTCGTTTCAGGGCGCGTAGAAATATTGTCAACAGTCTGGTGTGACAACTCATTTGTAAACAGCCACCGCACGTCCACGAAGCTCGTCAGATCGTCAGCGAGATTGATGTCACGTAAGTCACTAAATCTTCCTCGGCTTTGGGATAACCAGGTCGTGCTCATATCAACCCACTGAACAAATTACGGTTTTGAGCTGAAGTAATTCAGGCGTCCTCGCCGTCATTGGTCACTAACTCACAAATACCTATGAGAGTGGTCTAACTTCAACAAATGATGCGGAAAGCAATTAGTTTTATGAAGGGCAACCGAACCTAGCAAGCTAGCAAGCACGAATTGAATTTTGGATTTGTCACAGCATGCTGTTCTGTCGTTAGCGCCACTATAGTTTCCGTCTGTGTAAGTCGTACACATGGTTTGCTGGGCCTTTGGCTCATGCTCATCTGTATTGTTTCTCTCCACCGGACAGTTGCTCGAACCCCTGCTTCGGAAGAACTTTGTCCCCCGGTGTCTCTACGTTGCCCAATGATGGTCCATGAATATAACGGGTAATCAGAATTGAGGGAGGCGTGTTGCATGTTACATGCTGAACTGCACATTCTGATAGAAACATCTGACGAAAGAATCGGATGGGTTGTGTTTTAGCGAAGAGAAGCTGGAGAGGGATGCAAGTGCCGAACACATATTTTGAACATGCTCATTGGATTGGAATTTAGTTTCATTATTCTGGCGGAGTTTCAATGTTCTCAGATTGAACAGAGCGCAAATTGTATTTCAATTGTTCCGAAAAATGACTCGTTAGTGTTTCTTGAGGTCGTAGATCTTCAGGTCACTGAGATTCCTGCTGTTTTTCGGGGACGTTTACAAAGAGTGACGCGCAACACGACGCCCTAACAATACTCGTCCCAAACGTGTTCGAGGATTTCTAAATACTCTGGATCTGCCAAAACTACTACGTTAACGATAAAATTTCTATGCTCAACAATGGTGTTGATGGAGTCTAGCGTGAACTGTCCGAGAAATCCTGCGGGGGCAGCCGGTTCTCTGGATCATTTGTTGGATTCCATATGAGAAAGTTGGACGTGTGGGTGGCCGAGTGCAAATGTGAGATTTCCGAGCTCTCCGTGTGTTGTCGTAGCTCAGCTGGTAGAGCGTTTGCTACTTTTGGACATTCTGTTCCTGTCACTCGTTCGAATGCAACTGAAGCCATGATTTTCCACAATTGCTTCTCATCTGTACTCTGAAGAATCCTAATACAGGTGTATCATCAACCAACCTTCTCGGCAAACCAACTGTGGTTCCTTCCCAAAACGCCCTCCTTCTGTGACGTTTGAACTCACTCCCTAAACACTCGGTGGAGAAGCAAGTGGTTGTTTCTTCGCTTCATGTGCTACACAAGGTGGTCACCAGACACGGTGTCTACGGCATGCTCGACAAACAGGAATGTGGTCGATCTGCACTTGCCCTATGTCCAACAAGACAAGTGTTGCTGTCCAGCACCAAGTGATTGCAACATAATCCACTGGAACTCAAGTTGACCTTGACCTTATACTGTCTGGCGGACACAGTACAGACAACGATCCAAGCGCTCATACGCTGCTCCCACTTAATCCATATTATGAACAATGTCGATGGTCCGAACGCCCACCCCCCTCCCCCAAAAAATCGGCACACCGAGAAGGGATGTCTGGTCGGTTAGGACTGTTGTGGTTACCACTTAAACAGCATGACAGTGAAATGAGGTTTATTGCAGAAACACGGAGCAGCTACAAGTTAGTCAGTCCAGTATGAGGTGGTACGCACTGTGAGAACTAGAAACGTGTGGACGATTAGTTGTGGAAATCGATACTGTCAATACGAGCCACTTTAGACGGTTGTCAGTTGATCAGTAAACACGTGTACAGCGAGTTCGCAACGATTGATCGTGCACGGTCCTGAGTCATCCTGCTAAGGAACGAGTGAGAATTCTCACAGGTGTTTGGCCAAGTGGATCCTTTCTTGAAGCCTATCTGCAATTCACTGATCGGCAGTTGTCTTCGGCTTTCTCAACAACATTTTGAAATCCATTTATCCTGAATAATGGCGAACATTTCTCAATATGAACTCGTCAGCTCGAGGCAAAGCGGCGCCATAAGCACAGCATGGAGATTTTGAATACCGCTGATACACTAGGCCCGTCCATGTAAGAATTACGAACCTGACGGATTCAGTTAGTCTTTCCAACCATTCCCCCTCGTTGAATTTAACCATATGCGAATCTCGCTCCTGTGAGTACCCATCAGTTGTGCACATATTTGATGCTACCAGGATTTGAACTGCCGTCTGCAATCTTGCAGGCCACTGTTGCAAACCCGCGAAAAGATGCGCCTAATCGGCAACGGAGTGGAAGTGCGCTCGAGAGAAATCGAATTTTCCGTCATGAGACGAAGTAGACGGAAAACCTTGTTCCCAAGAGTAACGTCATTGCCCTCCTAGTTATTCTCAAGTCAAATTAAAAGACGAGTGTGTGAAGCCCTTTTGTTCCACTCCAAAACGTGTACAATGGGGAGAAAATACAGTGTGCCGATAGTGTTCATGGTGACCTACAAATATCATCGAGCCGTAAGATTGAAGGATATTTATTAAAAATACTGGTTAATGTCATTATGCCATCAATAAGCATGACGGAATGAAAGTCGCGTGATTAAACTAATGTCAAATGCTATCCTTGTAATTTTCCGGAGATTTCCGTGTATTCTGATTGGGAGAAATCATTTTCTCGAGGAAACAGGCGGTTCTGGATGAAGGAGTAGGGTTTCTCGACGCGACTGTTCCACTGAGCCCCGTTTATACAAGAACAGATTGTGGTATGTGAACGTTCAATCCTATTCGCCTGTTACTGCCTCTCCCACATTACCCGATAATCTCCGGTAACCTCCCCGCTGTCCCCACTGGTTGTCCTCATGATAAGGACTTCTCAGTCTAGTCATGGTGGCTTGTAGACGTAAACCAACTGATTAAAGGGAATCACAAACGGACCCTCCAAATCCACCTGAATAATTTTATCATTCTGACACAAAAGCCTACTCTCAGCGATCGTACAGTATCAGCAATCGTGAACAATTGAAAAATGGTTAGACGTGTTGTTGATAGTTTCGAAAGGACTTCACAGATCCCAACAAGTCGCAACAATATACGGTCTAATATTTCAACCATCACCAACTGACATTACCGTAAAACTATGTGGTGAGGCAATAGTTTGTAAATCTTAATAGATTCCACAATAATCCTGATAGGAAAGCCACAATAGCAGACGAACACTTGAGGGCAGTGCAATCAGCCTCGTACACATAGATTGAGAACGGTTCAAGTGGTAAGCTAATGCACAGCAATACCAACTGAACTCTGTAAACTGAATGCACTCGGATGTTTTACGGTAATCTAGTCTGAATATCTGAAAAATTAGATGAAGGAATACAGTGGCCGCCTCAATATTTTCGTGTTTTACGAACGCATTGGTCAAAATAATGAGAACTCTCTTCACTGATTTCCCATGTTTTTCACTCGATATCATGCACTCAAAACAAACGTGACTTCTGTTGTGTTATTTTGCACGGAACAGTGAACACGCGGACACCCGGTCCGGCTGGTGCGATTGTCACCAGTATTTTCGGTTTTGTGTTTTCCATTTCTGGCGAACGGGCATAATTGTGTACCATCTGATCAGGGAGGAACACGCCCATTTGAGAACAGAACAGGCTACTAATGAGTCACCATTAGTGAGTGAGGGACAGGCAAGTTATCGAGGAACTCTGCAGAAAGCCCACTGTCCATCTAGGGTTCAGGTTGGCCACCCCGATATTTTGACCACAAATGGATCTGAGTGACGTTGAACCTGTTTTGGGCGAACTACCGAATGGTTATTTGAATTTATTGCATTGATGACCATTCCGGAAATACTCGCTGAGTTGAAGTTAACCAAGAGTTCCTAATTGTGTGATAATTCGTGGAAGTTAACAAGTCGATGAATCTCTCTGGTTCAGAGGACTGGACGTTTTGCACACTGTTTGTAAGCCACTCTGGCTGAGTGCATGGATGTGGCAGGTAAGGGATACCGATTGTGTGGACACTACGCTCTGCTTACAATCAGTTTGCTCAAACCTAATTTCTGTATCGAAACCCGAATATATATATATATATACGGCTAAGTTCCAATCATCTAAAGAAGCCGAATGCGATACTTTTTGGAAGATGCCGGCCAGAATGCAACTGCGACAGTGGATGATGTGCTCAATTGCGAAAGACGTTCTAATTAGAACAGCCAATATTCCGGCTGATCGGAGTTACTGGTCACCACACACCAACCTGAATCGGAGTAGGACGACTTAATTGCACCTGACCCTGTTCTTATGTTGGGGCAGTGATTTTGTACATCGGGAAACGGTTTCAATTTGGACATTGTGTGGGTGTTTCCAAAACTTCTGCTGTGTGTCTGATGCTCACCGGACCTTACCTCTCAAAAACCGTAGCATTTTGACACGTTTTTCCAAACAAACTTCGGATAGTATTTGCGATATGTTGCATTCGACAACGGTACTTTTGGGACTGAAGCTTGTGTCATCGATGGATATTGATTTTAGCAACCAGGTATTTGTTTGTTTGTTTTCCAAATGTGCAAAGCTGCTCCTGATTTGGCCTGGAAGACTGGTGATATTTGGATCATAGTGTTGTCGTCCATGGTAATTTTCTTTAAATGAAAACACACAAGTCGTTATTGATTGTATAATACTGACAAGCTTCAATCTGTCGTTGGATACGGTAGTCCTCCGCTGATAGAAGTCAACCCTGTTTTTTTCATTTCCACATAATTGCGTTATCTTGGTAGCTAACATTCTCTCCTCTGCTTATTTAAAATTAATATGTGTTCTGCATCTGAATAATTTGCGCACCGTGTGGTTGTTCACACATAGAATTTTTAATAACTCTAGACCACTACTATCAATCTTGAGACAAACTGTTTAGCTGTCGGTTTATTCAACTTCTTTCGGTGAACCATTTACCGTATATATATATTTAAATATCTGCTCCCTCTAATTCGTGAACCACCGAGTTTTACGCCTTTCAATTGCAGAGCGCTAGATACGACGTGACAGCGTTGCATATATTGTTTGAATGCCTGGTCTGTTTTATAGTTTGTCCTCCTTTGAGATTTTCTTTCCAAGCATGAGTCTCTGGCCTGCAAAAAATCGGTTTTTGCTTGGGTGTTCACAGAACAAGTGCCAAAAGCCAGCGCCGTTTGCGGCATTATCAGGAACGGTGGCTGATGCTGCTGTTCAGCAGAGATGCAACCAAAACTACTTGAAGCTCAGCAATGAATGACAGGATGAATTGGGATTTTGTCACGTAAACTCGTGTTTGAACTTCGATAACAAAGACTAGGTTGTTTACCTCCAGAATGTAATCAAGCTGTAGGGGAGATTACGGCAACATGTTGTGACCGGTCTCTTTGTGCTGCTCACTGCCATCGACTACACATTTATGAGACGGTAAATTTCAAGTCACTGAATTCGTTCAACTGACAATCCCAGACTTTTTCAGTGATAGACTGGTGATTCACAGAACAATAACTTGAGGGACTGATGATGAACGTAATGGTTGATATGCTGGTAACCGTCTTCAGTTCTCTCTTCCAACCGCTCAACTTGGTTGGCAATTGTTCAACGATAACATAAGTTTCTAATACCCTCCACGAGTTTGTCAGAAGTAAAGCTGGTGTGACAAACAGACTGTTCTCGGTTATTCATCATCGAACCATTTGCAAAAAATTTCACATAACCATGGTTATTAATCTGGCAACAACAAAGCAACTTGTCAAATAATTAAGTTGAACGGTTTGCAATTCGATACCATTCTGGTGACTAAACCAACTTTCAAATTTTTCGAGTGAATAAGGTGAACTACGGTAACCATAAGGTGTGAAAAAGTTATTTCTGAAAATACAATTGCAGATTACGCAGTCGAATTCCATTCATTTTCATGGTGAGCAGGTTGCGAGATTTGACTCTTTGGATTGGCGACATCGGTATGTTGTTGCTTTCCTAGTCGTCCTGTACGGTGGGCTGTCAAGCTGGACCAAAGTTAGACGGCACTATCCGAATCTCGATGACACTAAGCGACCTATTCATTCCTCCTGCCGCCTATTCTACATTCAAAGCGCACAAAGTGACCAATACTTTCTGTAATATCATCATGAAACTGTGTATATGCAATCAAAATATTAGATATGGGCCAGTTTACGCATTAGGCATCAAAGCACGGGTAGCCGTGTTGCCTTGGTTTGCAGGTCAGACGACCGGTGAATTCATATATTCAACTTGGTCTGTCTGTGATCTGTGTTGGCTTTTCCTTTGAAATCAGTTTGTGAGAAAGGGCAAAACTGTTAGTCATATGATTTGTATTTGTGGAGTTTACTTTCAAGTGTTTCGTAAGGAATAACTGTTTCCACGTTCCTCCAACAAAGACTTCCTCCTCGGACGTGAACATTCTGGGTGGTGTTTTGATTCAACTAAGTGATGATCAACAAACTTACCTGTTCATAGTTTGATCTATATTTCTAAAGAATCGCAATAATTTCACCAATTCTAAAAATCGTACATGATTGTAAACATCGTACCAATTCGTCAGAAGTGAAGTGGATCCAGAAGTCTCGTACAGTGTCCACCTAGGACGTCACAGAAATTAGCGACGTGTATCAAAAGCATTTTAAAATACTAGGCGGATTATATACTAAATGCGGAATGTTCATTTTAGGAACTTCCGTTTACAAACGTAACAGATTGTTTCCTGGACGCTCTTTTGCTCCTCTCTTACAAGAAACTCGTAACAGTGCTCCCACGATCAATACTGGTAGATATGAAATTAGAGAGTTCTTAACGGAGTTGGCTTGATCACTCTCGTTTCGAATAAGTTCTCAGTAATCTCTGAAGTTGGCAAAAGTTACGGGATAAAATGAGAATACGATTATAAAAAATTTTCAAACCATCGTGAGGAAAAAACCAACTTGGCGTAAGTTTAATTCATTCCTGTAAGCAACCATACGCCGCACAAGTATGGGCTCTCTAAAATCCGAAACCAGCAAACCGATTCACTGAAATCTACACCTACCACAGACGGTCCAGGTGGCCTATCGCTACATTAGGACAAGAATATAATCGACCTGGCATTCAGAAGATTTTTGAACAAAATATACGTTTGGAACAGGAAAGTTGGTGACCGTTTGACATGCAGTCCCTCTTACATATATTCCACTAAATAAGACCATTAAGTTGATGAAAGTCGGTACATGCAACACGGTTGAAAGTTGAACAACAGGGTTGTCAGCAAATTAATAAATTTATCGCGGTATGCAGTACTTGGCGAAACGGGAGAAAGTTCAGTTAAGAGATGTTGCTCCGTACAGACGGTGCCTTGATAACGGTAAACACCGTAGCAAATCATGTCAACTGGCCGAATGATACCTTGTTCCCAACATGTACTAACGATCAACTTGCTATAGAAGACGTGAATTCGATCCAACTCTTCAAGTGGATGCTCTGTTGCGCGGAGGAGTGATGACCCGATTTCGCCAATAGTCTACGGAATGCTGACGTGAATGGGTCAGTATGTATAGTTTCACGGTTTTGTTCCATCTCATTTATGCAATGTTTCACCTATCCTCTCCAACAGAATCTACGGTCTCGGAATGGAGGATACGTAGCTAAAGAAGAATGTATTCTTCACTCTCTCGTTTATGATGGATATCTATCTTCTGCAGTTTACCGGAAAGCACATATTAGCAAACAACAACAATGATCAGTTTACCTCGGAATTTGCTACTCGTCTAACTTTTAAATCAACACAGCCAACTTCGGTTACTTGCAAAAATAAGTTTGTGAGGGTATATGTGGCCATATAACAATTGTAACTAACCTCGTTCATTGCTGAGCCCCAGATTAAAACCTTAGACGGTAACAGATACGGTCTTCGTAACCTGATGTACGTTATACAACCACGTAAGCGTACGTATCATGCGATTAAGCGAAGAGCCATCACTCGTTTTCCTGTGTTTACAGGAATTTCGTGTTCACGTTGCGCCAAAGATGAAGAGATACAAACGGGGAAAGTTCACATGGTTAAGATAACTTAACCTGGATCGTAATTGTCCATCATATTCATGTATGTCTGTGTCATTGTGACCCGGCACATTTCGTCTTCAAATCATGAGTTCCCTTTAACCACTTCATTAAAAAAATGGTGGAAGTATAGTGCCATATATTAATATTCCGTTTCCGCTCACCAGTCGCAAAAGTAAATCGCGAAGGATACATACTTCGGGTGAATGGAGACAACCAGTGTCTAGACCCAGATACTATCACACAAACTGTCACGTAATCGCGACCACAATCACCCGACAGGTTGCTTTAGTCACTTTCATACTGCCAACGACGATTTGTACCTTCAAGTTCCCCACATTGCGGTCGCATGTTTGTATACAGTCAGGTTGTAAAGCAGATTAAACCGCACTACACCACGTGACTAGTACCTTCTGATATCATACCACAAAGTTCGAACCGAATGAGCGTGGGCAAAATTTTGCAAATAAAAATTAACATGTTGTTACGCCTTAGTTTCTTTTGTTATGAAACCAACAATACTCATTTAGGACACCATGGATATTTTGGTTATGGGTCAAATCAGGTAAACTGAGATGACCGTGAGGTACTAGCGAAGTGGACGCCAAATGAAAGCAAATAAACTAAAGACACCCGGGAAGGAAGTGGAAAAAGGGTCGCACGTACTGCGGGGAGCACAGGCAAATTACGATTTGTGACTCATTATTTCAGAACGAATGTCAAAATATGCTCACTTCTTTGTAAAGCAGCAAGAGGAACGTAGCTGAAGAAAGGATGAGTTAACGTAAACATTCCTGAGAGATTTATCACTGATTTATTTGCAGTCTTTGATTGCGATTCACTAGTTAAACTACACGAAGTAAAGAAGGATGTAGACCATGATGAATTGGAAACCAGTGTATTAGCTAATGAGTAAGTTATTTACTATCAGGCATATGCAGTGAAAAACTTGCCATTAAACCGGAGAGAGAAATTCTATGACCGCCACAAGAGTTAGACACATAACTCATATGGTTGAAGGGATGTGGTAATTCAATACATGCAACCAATGTTGTTTACGCCAGCCCACGACGTACCTTCCTCGAGGGATGATCACTTAAGTGCGACCACTGTGGCCAAACGAATTCTTCGAAAATGGCGATAATCACAGTGTTATTGCCTGCTGTTTCCTGGCTAGACTATCACGTTACGGATATCAGCAAGGAGCAGGTCATTGTCCGAATGTGACGATTTGTTTGGCAATGAAAAGCGACAAACTTATCTTTTGCTTACCTGTGTGACATTTTTAACGTTTCACTTTATTATCAGTTTGTCAACGGGATGCAGGAAGCTTACACAGTTTCAAGAATTCAATTGAAGTTGTTTTATGAACAGAATCACATGTTGTCTATGATGCACAAAGAAACCGATAGTTCAAGCAGAAAACACGCAATCTGTTACAACCGTTTTTATGATGTAGATCTCGTAAGTATCATGCCTACTCCGTAAGTCGTCATGGGGGATGAAGGTTTCACAATTTTTCAACAATGTAGTGACGCTTCAATGCACAATTTTTCACTTTTATGGAACGTTTTTAACAGTTTTGTTGTCCTCCACTGACAGCAGTTCATACATCTATTTTCTGCTAACTTTGACAGAATACCGGCTACTCTAATCTCAACATTAAAGGGGGGGAATTGCGAACATCGTCCAGTGGTCAGATAACTGGCACACATAGGTTATTAAACGATCAGCATGGACATAATGGGTTATTGTCAATCGTTAAATGACAGCTGTGCTTTGTTCAGCAGTCACCCTTGACTGTTAACTGACATGAACCATTTTGTTTGAAAAAGCTAACAAAAACTCGTCAACATTTTAGTAGAGTGATTAGATTCACCGAATATATTTGACTTAAAGGTTTTGAAAGTCCTATGAATTTGATAAGTACTTAATTCAACTAAGTATGCATGACTGATCCCACTTTTTCCTATAAACGGTTATGAGATCCAAACGAGAAGTTCAGACTCTGCTGCAATTTGATTCGTTAAATACGTTAATTATGCAAACATTTACACAGTTGTTTCTCCCAGTCACTATTCCAAAGTGTGAGTTTGAGCGGTTGTGAGCCACAAGATGTTAGGTGACCGCACGGGCTGCTTCTGAGAGCAGGGGCAAGCTTAAGGGATCAAGTATTTATGGTGTCAGCGGCGGTCAACATTTGAGACCGTAGCTTTGTGGATCAATTTCTTGGTACGCAGTGGGCAATCTGGAAACCACTTATCTCAATGACATGGTAAGGGCTCTTCAGGTGAGCAACCTTCGCGATTGAGGCTGCTTTTTTCACCTCACTGTTCGTTCCTGCAGCGTGACGTCTTCGTAATCTGTTAGACAACCGCCCTATAGTAGAGCCGACATATGGTGCTCGAAACGAACAGACGAATGAGTATATGCAAATGCTCGTCGTGCCTTGTGGAATTTTGACTTAGTATGTGTTATCCGATAATCGGGTTGTACGAAAACTTGAGCCCAATGGGGTTGTAAAGTAGGTTGGTTCGACTAACCTTTTCAGCTTTTTTGTGATAATTTCGGACACAGGGTCTTCTTCATGAGGTAAACTAACAAGTTCACATCTCTTATTCATAGCGGGCGACTTGGATTTCAGCTCGACCGTTCATGTCGTCTTCTGACCATGCTGTCCATCATCTCCAATCACCGAAGTTGTGTTAAAACTAGCGGAATAATCACACACGGAACTCAGGCCTTGTCTGTTGTTCCTTTGTTTTTGTTGCAAACAGTTTCCCATTTTCCCGGTACTGGGTGATGACGGCAAATCGAAGCGCTGATACTCCACGACCTGTCTTGCTTTTGTTGTGTCTTGCCATGTCTGCTTCTTGGTTTTGTATGAATCACTCTGAAGACATCACACTTTTGTGGTGGTTCCGGGAGAACCAGATGAAAAAATTTCCAAGAGCCAAGCGATATCGACTGTTTGAGACATAAAGTGTTCATAGTTATAAAGCGACCGTTTTTGCTGCCTGGTCTAGTATACCTGCAAACCACATTTTCAGTACTAACATGGAGGTGGGCTTCCATTTTTGTTTCAAAGACATGTCTGTTGAAATATGTACAGCATCTCGTTCGTGTTGCTGTGCGATAGACAGAGCGTCCCAAACGACTCTCTGGGCTTATGATCGGGTATCCATCTAGAAATTGAAACGAGTTTTTCTATTCCGTTTTAACAATAAACTTGATGGCGGAACACACCTGACTGAACGAGTAACTGACAGCAACCACCTCAAGTTCAGGATTCTGAGGGACAAAAACACCATTTACTTACCGTTGATGGGAACATATTGTCAAAAATGTTACCTATGTTTCCGGACTCCGATTTGGCATAATAATTCGGCCAGCGGTGGTCTTAGTGCAGAAGTCCTTCCGTCTCCATCAGCCTAAAGAGAATTTGTTGTTAAATTTAAACTAAACGCTGAGAGTACATCTGACACGCAGCTCTTTTGACAGAGACGGTATGTGCATTTTGTTGAATTTTCCATGCCTACGAAAGAATTTAATGGTTTCTAGTAAAGGGGCGTTTGTAAACCTCTCACAGACGTTTAACAAACATGCGCGATGTCCACTCATTTAAATGTTTTCCATGTCAGTAACAAACTCGGACCTACCTCGTAAGCCGTGGGGTCACAATTGTGGGTGATCACGTTCGGGCTGTTCTGCTAACCACTGTGCTGGTGCGTGCCACGGTTGATTGCACATCATGAATGAGCCTCACTGGATGACAGCCTGTGGATCTTGGGTAGACAGCACAAAAGAGGGATGATGGGATCAGTCGGTTTGAGCCATCCAGGCTGTGCTTGTAATTCGTCGTTGTAGGAAATTCGTCTAAGATATGACCTCTGATCAGATTTGTTTTATGCCTTTGTAGTTTCCAGTTTGGTAAATCTGTTTTGATCTGAAAGAACCACCACAGTTTCACGATTGTAATCTTCCTATTCCAAAATAACTATGCCTGTACATTTGTCAGAGGGCATCTCGTCAGCTCCAGCAATCTCTGTTTTTCAGTTCACTGTTACACATCAAGTCATGAAATATTCTTTTCTCAAATATTAGTCATATGACACAGTGATGGTCAACAAATCTTGTTGTGAATCATCGTTCTTGGTCTGTGTTATTGTCTTCGTAGCAGACCAGAAACTGTGAACCATACTGCTGTAAATAAGATTACTGAATACATTGGTGAAAAGATTGCTGAGTAATATCCCACTTATTTCCCCAACTAATGTTAACGGACCCCTGGCTTACCGTGAGTTCCGGTTGTCTGTATTGGGCTTGATTGGGAAATAGAACTGAACAGTGTACAGGCGTTAGTAATGCAAGTTCTTGTCTAATGGATGAATAAAATGGTGAGATTTTTGATTAAACTTTGTTGACTCAGAAAACAGTATTTCAATAGCTGCCTCAAAAATTTACTTTGTAGGTGAAGTTTTGTTTAGTGAAACTTTGTTTATCATATTGAGAACATTTTTGTTCGGTGATAAAAATTAGTTTATGGAACACAATCAATTCCACAGTTGTTGCCACCGACTGGTTATGAGTGAATTGTTTAGCTTGGACACGTCTCTCACTGTGGGAAAAGCGGATGCAGGAGTTGAAAACAAATGCTTTGTGTTTTTTAGACCCGTGTACTCTGAATCGCCATTACCGCCCTGCAGACTTTGCTAAGTTTTAGAACTCTCCAAAATTCGGGGTAAAACTCGACCTACACGAGCGGTTTTTCTGAAGAAGTAAACAGTTATTAGTGACAAACATTTTGAGGGAATGGATGACGTGTCACGACATTCTTTTCTAGTCCTAGACGTTTCGAGTACCCGAACCGAAACGTGTTTGTTGAGGCGATTATATGGTTACTATTCCGTCATGTGAACTTAAATGTCCCACTAAGCACACGAAAATTAGTCAACAACGCACGACTTGGTTGACGGGGGAATGTTTACAAGTGTAGCAGAGGACAGAAAATCCCCCAAGGCTGAGAATCATGCGTGTCTCAAAGATGACGGTAGATAAAGTTTAAAAACTCACTACCAACCTTATGAGAAAACCAAGAGAAACTGGATTTGGGAGCAGTAGATTGAGTGGAAACACCGCGGCGAACAAGGACGTACGGATTACCTTTTTGCACTTGAGAAAAATTATTCGAAACATGTAGTGCTATGTCAGATGAATTGAAAACTTCCTGTGCATACTGGTCAACAATTATGATGAGAGTAACTCATGTATATGCATATATAGAATAAACTGTGTACACACATTCGCAGATATGCATGATTTTGTATACGCGTACACATATAAATTTATATAAATGTATGTAAATAATATAATATAATAATAAATATCATGTAATATAAAGTTAAATTTTTTATACAAACATGAAGGTGTAAATGCCCCTGCATATATATACATATATCTTATTACACATTCGTGTGCGTATGTGTATGTATATACACGTGCCTGCATGCAGTTATTTGATTAAAATAGTCAGAGGAAACAAATTGCGGTAATAATTTATTCCGTACAATCTCTTCAGTTGTAAACATGCGACTGCGGTCAAAACAAAACATGAGGACTTAAATGAAAAGTTTAGACGGGTTGGATCCTGAGTGGTACTGACGGCTA
Source organism: Paragonimus westermani (assembly GCA_008508345.1). Lineage (NCBI taxonomy): Eukaryota > Metazoa > Platyhelminthes > Trematoda > Plagiorchiida > Troglotrematidae > Paragonimus > Paragonimus westermani. The sequence goes on along the minus strand of QNGE01000362.1, from coordinate 264,780 downwards.
GGCCCGATACAAGCAAACGTTGACACTCAGCTGTTGTGGTAAGTAGTATACTTAAGCAAGCTATCTACAGCAATCTTGTATTCAAAGATGACAGTTTGATGAACACTTTGTATCTCAGTTTACGGTTTGTAATTTTCCGGCTGTGGGATCCCAAGAGATGTTTTGATGCTTTATGCATTGTTTGGGCCATCCTGAATAGCTGACTAGCCGAATATTTCCTGGAGCCATAGTTCAGGTACCACTGACAGTTTCAACTTCGTCCTTCGCCTGAACATACGCTGTGCCTCACTGTATGTGATGGTGTTACTTGGCATGGTTATTGACTACAGAAGCAGTAGAAACACATCTAATTCATGACCAAACTGTAGCAGTTTTTAGCGGCCTGCTTGCTTGACCCTCGGCCCTCCCACTTGACTGGCTATGGTATGGACTGGTTGCTCAGTGCTCAAACTCTTACTTGTCTGCAATCGTTTCGAGTTCTGCGCACTCAAACTGGTGTCCTCCAGTTTGCTTAGTAAACAAACCAGGAGCAAAAGTTGTTGATGAACGCAGATCCAGTGGCTTAGCCAACCAGTTCCAGAATAATCCAGAAAGATAACAACAGTGGTCAAGTGCTATTTGCCGCCGATTCCTTTAGTTAACTTCACTTGTGTCTTCTATATAATTCACACTCACTCATCCAATTCTCTGTCTTATTGGACATGCCTAGCCAATAGTGAATTTCTTTCGTTATCCGGACACATGGATTTGTCCAATAAACTTATGCTGCAAAACCTCTGAGTTACTATTCTCTCTTGGTTGAACTTTATCCCCTCTTCTTGAACAAAATGATCCTGGTCTTTGAAAAATATCCAAGCTCTTCGGACAGACGCTTCCTGTACTGCAGTCGATAATTTTTGTCACACGACTGGGCATTTTTGAGTGTCCAATCTTTCTCTGTTGGGTCCTGCAGTTCCACCCATCTGTCCATTGATAATGCATTGTAGTCTACCGAGTTAAGGGCATCGAACTCAAAATAATCCGCCGCAGCACCAATTGTATATGAACGAGAGAGAGTGTCACCGATATGTGGTAGATTAGTCCACAGTAACACTCCTGTTGCCTAGTCAGCATCACTTGTAGATATCGGGGAGCAGCCGTCAGTAGCTTCTTTATCAGTGCAGACGGATGTTTGTGGTCTGTATGCCGAAGTGTATAACTGGTGCAATTTTCCAGGCCAAAACCGCCGCCAACCTTTCTTTTTTGGATTGCGTATAGCTTCGCAGTCGAAAGACTCCGGCCTCTCTAGACAGTTGGCTTCGCTTGGTGTGATAGCACAGCTCTGAGGCTGGACCGATTACTATCACACTGTACTATCAGAGGAAAGCTTAGGATAGTAAGAAGCAAGTGCGAAAATTTAGGAGGTTAACCTTCTTATTTTGTCATACATCGACTGCTGAGCGTCACCCCCACATCCACCTGACTCTTCTCTGTGCCGTCAATCACACCTGAGGCACCAGGCAATCCAGATTTGAAACAGATTGACTGTCAAAACGACTTCACGGTGCAAACATCTTTGTATCCACAGAAGTTAGCATATTGCGAATCACCATCCTCTTGTGTGGATTTGCTTTGGGGTTTTCGAGCATGAGTGAGCTGCTATGAAGAGTCACTTCTGCCGCCCATCTTATTCCATGACAACGTCATTCTTTGTGATAATCTTTGTTGTAGATAAGTCAGGAGTTCAATCCTGTTCTGTACGCGTTCTTTCATATATCAGTACACCGTTTGAGTTTGTCAAGCGCTTGAAGTAGACGTTTCAGAAAATCTTCGTTCGATACCTTCAACTCAAATGATAAACACCGTTATTGAAAAAAATTGGAAAAAGCACGAAACATGATTGGATGATCAGATTCTCCATCCAGTGCCAGCTACCGTAACGCGTTAAAATATCGTTTGAATTCGGCAAGCTCTACCGTTCCCTGTGAAATACAGCGTTCAGCGTCAGTATCACCAGCCTTTCCCAGCGTTACCACCTTTTGACTGACTCAACCAGTAGGCTCGTTACTTAACGTTATTACTCTCAGCCTAAGTGAACAATTCAGCTCGTTCTTAAAATTTCGAGAATGGCCAACGGAGCTCCACCGGCAAGTAACGCAACCGATAGGGAATTCTTAGTTACAGAGGGACCAACATTATTCGAGATGCAACCCAAAGCGAAATAAAACACAAGAGGGCACCGACCAAACAACTGAGACATCCCCCGAAAAAATGCACATCATAGAGTCAAGAAACTTGTAGTTTGAATGATATCCAAACAGATGACTTATGTCAATTCTTCTTTCGTAGTAAAACTTGCTCACGTAAGGTTTGCAACTCCTCGGATTACTGATCAGCTGCTTTGCCCAAAAATTATGTTCCTGCTCCTTTCCACTTCGAGTGCCATTCGATCACGTATTAGACTCTCTTTCATACACCCTCAAAAATATCAAGTTTCTGTTACCACCTTCTGTATTGTCACAGCATGGTCATATACATCAGGTTTCGGGTGTTGACTGTTTCTTTGAAGTTACCGGAAACACTTCAAAGTTTCATTGGTATGGTCAGGGCAGTAGTGTTTGAACTTATTGATTACTATGTCCGGATATTTCTTGTCTTAATGTTTAATAATAATCAAATTTGTCAAGAAAAATGTGCCTCTGCTTCCAACAAAATGTCGAAACATTGCCAATGGGTATTCTTTTGACCCTTAAGACAAATTGCTGAACATGGCATTGATCAGGTTTCTGTCTCCACACCCACCATTTTCCAGACAACCGGCTGATCTTCCTCACTTTCAATGATACAGCAGGAACGGCTGCATTCAAAACTTATGGATGGTCTTAGAATGAATATACAGACTTCCCTTTGTTCTCTGATACCATGTCTCGTACTTGGCTACTGTATCGAGCAATGCAAAAGACGGTGTTCTGAGTGGCATCGTGCAGCCCGAAATAAGAAACACAATGTCTTTTTTATAGAGTAGCAACAGCATATACGATTGTTGTTTGGCAGTGAGCTCGTTACTTTTTGACTAGCCTGTTTTTTATTACGTTCCATGCTCTGATCGATTAAACGTTCTCCAATTAGGAAAACGTTCCATTCAAGTCTTTTTGCAATGTGTGCATATTTATGCGCATGTCAGTGTGTATACGCATACATTTCCGTGTCCACTTATTCATACGTACAGATGTTTACGTATGTATTAATTGATGCATATATATGTGAACAGTTATGTGTACATATGTATGCCTACTTCCGGAGTTGAGCTTAGCTCTATACGTATAGTACGTACATGCAAATGTATATACATGTCTACGTATATATATATATGTTTATATATGTATCATTAAATAAATACTGACAAACTACCTTCTCTTCCCACGAAAATGCTACTAAATTATTGCTTAATAAGCGTCATGTAATAAACAGTATTAACTGAGATGGAGTCGTCTGCAAGCAAATGTAATGTAAGACTGTGTGCACGATAGGTTGTTAAGTCATATTATGCGTGGGCCAGATTAAGGTCGTGGGTTCCTTTCAGTGGTCACACGGCTTGATCCACATTGTCGCAGTCACAAATCTATGGGTTGGCTGAAGTTACTTGCAGCTGGCACGTCAGTAGTTTTATCAGACAGAACAACGGTTGCAATGTACCTAGTACACGCTTTCTTCGTCGAAATCCTTATGGTTGTTCTTCAGAAAACAAACCTGGCAAACGTTGCAATTCACAGGTTCCAGGTTACGTATGTTATGCCTCACTACACTTTAGTTTGCCTTCACAAACTTTCAACACGAATTGCTTCCACTAGATTATCAGTGATTTCAATTTTAGACGTATCTCATTAAGCCACATGATACTTCAAGTTGACTTTTCTGTTGTTGCGAAATGGGAAATTGAAAGCTTCTTTGGAACCTACAAGCGTGTGTCTTAATTCAGCAGAAGCACAAGCAATCTTGCCAGTACACAATACTCCCTGAGTAATAGTATACTTAGTTACAGTGTGAAAATTGTTGCAGACTGAAACATTAGTGGACCGATCGTGATAAATCCTGCAAGATTAACGGAAGATTCACGTCGTTTATTAATTGTCGTAAGCACTTCCCTGACCATAACTTATTGAATTGTTACCAGCCGTTTGCTTACACAATCTCTTTATCGAGGATTGAGCAGTGCAACATAAACGAAATTAATTCAATAACAGTTCAGTTATCTCATGTAACACAACATGTCTGCGAGTATTGCCATCAATCATGAGGCTTAAACTGTATATTTCATGCTACCTAAACGAAAGTGAGCAACTGATACAGGCATACAAACAACGGGTTCATTTACTTGATTTGATAGGATATCCACTATGAAATCGGCAACACCTTTCAGCCGAACTGGGTAGCAGTCTGACAGTTGAACGGAACAAAGCGGGAATACGGTAACATCTACCCTGATGAAATACAACAGACACACTTGTAGCCACGTCTAGTATTAAAGGTTATCAAAGAAGTAGTCGACTTCAGTAAATACTGTGTCCGGCTACTTCTACAAACGGGCTGGGTTTTGGCAAGATACTGATGCAATTTCAAACTGGAAGGCTTAATAGTCTACTATGAAGTGTCCTATGTTCTTTGTGCAAACCTTATTAAGGATTCAGTGTCAAATACAATATTTTTTAAATTCACCTCAGCTAAATAGTTTGTGACACCGCCTAGATACACTTTTAATTAAATGAAAAATAACGAGACACACCGCCACACTGTTAATACATATCACAAAGGTTATTCCATTATTCCACTGAAAATCATTAACGAAGATGTGAACAACAGAAGTGCAGAAAAACCTTTAGGGCATGCGTTCCAAATTTGTCCCCTAACTGGCTGTTTTTTGTCAGGAAACAGTACATAAATGATATCACAGATACTCCAATCGCATTTGTGGAGTCTGACACTGATTACGTCTCTCATTATGCAATATTTTCATACCCGTTGTGTACATGTACAGACAACTCATTGTACTTATGGAACACACGTCAATCGTTTGGTCCAGAACACCACTTTGGTCCCAAATACTATGCTGTCTACATTCACTCGATCCTTGTTTTCGTAATGTAACCGTGGCGACATCCATTTTAGCATACTGGGGAGGGGGGGACTGGATTAGCTGTAATCATTCATTCATTCGGAACTCTTTTTCAATTCACACCAGATTTAGTGTGATGAAATCCGTTGTGATTAACTACTGCGTGTTGCTGTATGCAGTCTTGTAATATTGCCTACCCACTCTGTTCGTTTCACTACAGCTATGTATATAGGACAAAGTTGATACCTGTTTTTAGGTACAATCATGACAAACCTCAGCAGTGTCCGTCCCGGCAAGAATGAGTTTGCTGCAATTATCTCATTCACCGTGCTCATTGCACATCTTGCTTAAAATCATAATGGTGCATTTTAATACCAAACTTCCGGTTGACATAAAATCTCATTTCACCCCCGTGTATATAACGTGCCACACACATGCAGCTCATCATCGTCAGCCAAGCATTCATATAATACACATTTGGATGACAAATCTGAAAGACTTGTGGATGCTTCAAGTTAACCTGTATGAATTATCAGCCATACCTACAGTACTGAAGCACCGGATGGATCCCAGATTTGTGGTCTGCAAATGCACTACGATATAAACTGTATGAAAATATTACAGTTGATCAGGCAGCGTCTGAAGTGCACAGTCGGCGTAGTTATACTCAGCGCTTTCGTACAATCAGTCTGGCAACGGTTCTACCTCTCTACAATGTTGAAAATTTGCAGGTTTATAGGAAGTGTCAAAGAAAAAGCTTGTGTTTCTGTTTTGTTGAAGTGTACACAGATCACAAACACCCATTGAAACCTACGAATTGCACATTGAATATGTTGCAAAACACGCTACCGATGTTGATCTTCATGCAAATTCTAGGTGCAAAATTGAGTTAGTTGTAGTGAATCTTTTAAACAAAGTATGGTTTGAGATGTAACATTAATTAAAAAGGACGGTTTTCTCGTATATCGTTTGAAATTATAATTGGAACCGTTTAAGTGATTTTTTCAAAGTTGGTTATTCCTCTGAGAAAGGATAACCACTCCCAGGAAAGCAAACGTTAATGTGCGTCTGTTAAAGCATGATGAAACTTACTAAAGAGGTCTATGAAACAGAATAATTAATTCCAGTTTCACTGTTTTCAAAAATTATCAATGACGACCTTTGATCCTGTTTCCTCAAGTCGTGTAAGATTTTCATAGAATACATTAAGTATGCTGATATCCCAAGATATTTCGCTGTTTTATTACATGGACTTGATATGTTCTGCCATTGGGTTATCATGTCACTCGGTATCTTATGGTGTCCTTCCTTCTGGGTTACCTTCATAAGTTTTCTTGGACTTTTTTTGTGCTCACTGTGATAAGTTACATCAGGTTGTTACTCACCAAGGGGTCACCAGAAAGGACACGGGCACACCTTCAGAGACCGCGTTAAAATGGTCGCAACAAGTTTGTTTAAGATTTTTATAAGCACAGCCGATTTCCACAAGGTGGACATTAGGCAATAAGTAAAATCAGAGCTAGCTTTCCAACCTATTAACACGATCAATTAAACACGTTTTTAAACAAGTCAGATTGTGAATATCATCAAAAATAGAGACCACCGACATCGAATGTAACAATGCAGTTGTGTGCGGAAACAGTACAGACAAACCCTTAATCAATTTCGGTCAACAAATCGGTTTTGTTTACATAGAGAAATCCAAAGTTTTTTCGAAGAAATATGGTTCAAAACAGTTATTGTCAAAGTTTCCTTCCAAGAAATTCCACCGATGTCTCTAAAACTCGTATCCACTATATTTAAAAAAATGTCTTTGAGACTGAGAAAGGGAGAATTTACATGAGAAATACTTATCCAAAATCCTCGATGATCTTATTTCAGCCTTACGGAAGCAAAAATACACTCATTGTACATTTAATCAGCACTTACGAAAGTTTCTCCGTCAACGACAGTTGATTGTATCTGCCCAGCAGTGGTTGAATAACAACAACCTTCTGAAGAACACCTAATAGTACTATTTGGTTCTAGCACCTAATGGTGCGTACAAAGCAAGGCAGAAAATCGCGACTTCCTTAGCTGAATTCCCAGAAGCGTCCAGACTATGACCAAACCCAAACAAATCGATGAATAGTTTTCACCCAACAATTAAACATATTACAGCCGTCCACAAAAAAAGGTAAATAACACAAAAATTTTGGTTACCTTCAAACATTTCTTACGTGCAATTTTGTTTGGCCTAAGGACTGAAAACATACACTACTCTGGACGGCACCATAGGGAAATAAAACTATTTTGTACTGTGGGTTTGGGCACAGGCGCGTCTCGACACTGTTGTAGTCTGACAATCCAAATGGAAAGTGATTAGCAAAACAAGATGCCAAAGTGGTCACAACTGGAGAAGAAATCCAATAAAAGTACCCTGAGGAATTTCCAAAGTGTGCTCTGTAGTTAAAGGACATGCCAAGTGGAAATCAGAGGACAGGCAAATGGGTGCGTGCCGTATCGTCAGAATAAGTGATATAAGTGAACTCTTTCTTAAGTGGGAGAAATAAATTACATGGGACAACGGAGCGTCAGTGTTAACAGGTGACATACGACGCCCAAATGTTTCATGGATTCGTTGCCGTGTTCCTCCACCTCATTGTCCACATTATTTAAGTTTCATTTCAAGTCAAGATGTTTTTGTGCAGCCAGTCATCGTCATCTGGCAAATAATCACATTCAGCCCTCAAAATAATAAAGACAAGTGTAATTAGTGGTGGTCAGATAACGAGAATCAAAGAAAGTCATGCAGCCTAAGTTAATAAACGCACCTACAAAGATCTGACAATTTCCGTTATGGCACCTGTTTCAGGCCGATACGCAGGCGTTCACGTTGTTCCGTCGGTTACTGTACACGTGATGTAAATGTGTGCGTCTCTTCCGCTGTTCAGAAAAAGTTTTTTTCATTGTCTGTTCTAGTGCAGCCTGAATTATCTTTACAACACAGTAGACGTAAGCACCCCATTGGTCTTAGTCACTTTCAAGGTGCTCTCAATGCAAACCACAGACCAAAGCATAATTCGAAGTTTGTGTCCATTCACCCTAATCCTCACATTTTCTTTCCATTTTTGCTCTGCTCTGAACACCAGATACTTGTCACCTTTTTAAAACAAATCGAGTCACGGATTTAGTCCACATGTCATTCTCCAGCAATACTCCGTTCTTTTTCCTCAGTTGCACACATGGAAAATCAACTTGATAGCTCAGTTCTAGGGGTGTGTGTGATATGCCTGAATATATATGAAATTTTTCAAAGTGCAAAGAAACGAGATGGATAATGATTTGAAAGTTGGTGACTGCGGAATACGAACTTGACAAATTGCGTCAGACCTAATTGTGAAAATCTGGATTTCTACTGGGTTCAAAACACCAACATGCAGACGTGTAAGTGAAACAATTATGTGTTCGCTAGTTGGTCAACAAATAAAGTGAACTGTTAGTTTAGATTGAATTCACATGGAGAAACTAGAGGCAAGGTTACTGTGAACGCAGTGGGAAAGTTTCGAATGCAACGAGAATTCGCAAGTGAAAAGATGAAGGATTAAAAATGAAAATGTGATTAATGAACGGCTAATTTAGTGATGATTACCAAAACAATATTGAGTTCAATGCCACCTGATTCTAAATGTGCAAAGATGGTTTCCTAACGCATGGTCAACTAGAGTCTCGGTGCTAAAAGTCTCCAGTTTGCTGGTGTGAAGCCAATATGAAACGACTGACTGCAGTCCGTTTATTTCACCTGCTGGTCACAAAGTTTACGCATGACAGTTGAATCACCTTTGTCACTTGCCTATGGCCAGTTATTATTCGGTTACCTTATCTCGTTGCTTACCACGTTTGTTAGTCTTGTAAAAAGAGAAGAGTATCCAATATCCGGACATAACACAAGATCCGAGTGTTGAGCAATTATTGTTAACTAGGAATACCTTGTCATTTTGATTGAAACCTCCCATCCCCTTATCAAGTCGGCTACGACCTGATGTTAATGACAACAACAAACGAAATATTATTCCGGCACACATCAATGCCTGACAAGTTTGGCTTTTTTCAAACATATTACTTCATACCTGTTATTACCGGAAATAAAGATTCACAAGTGTTACTTCGTGATCGACTACTTATTTACTATCCGCTATTTTTCTATAATGGATGTGCAAAAGTAGCAGCAAATTCATATGTGCGTGTGTGTTTTCTCCTCACAACACAAGATTAGGAGTCACACAGGAACACTATTGGTGAATTTAGTAACTTTCGTGTAATATGGAGTGTTCCAGTTGCGTCAGTAGAAAATGTTAATCATTTGTCCAACCTTATTTACAATGTTCAGCAAAAATGCATCTAGTTCTGAACGCATTGCTGAATTTTGCTCGTAAATGCATTTATGTTTCAGTTGACAGGAAACACGTGCTCCACTCCCCTGTGTATAACGCGGGCAGTCAATCGTTATTAGAAACACAGGGCAAACATAACAGCTTGGGGATCTTAAGTGGCGTGTTATTCTTAGGACACATTTCCCAGATTTTCGCGAAACACTTTGTTAATAAAAGTGGGAAAATGTTGTTTGCAGCGCAATTAAACTGCCTATTTTAACATCTAGAGATTGAAATCTCAGATCACTTCCGTTGAAAGTCATGTGAGAATCACCTCTTATAGGCAATATTGTTTAGGAGAAAAATACGTGCATAACAAGTAGAAAAAACTGTGCACGGTGGATAGTAAACTACAAAACCACGCATTGCGGCTGTAGTAGTTTTATATGTTCAACATAATCAAGCACAACACGCAAACATATATATTTAGTGGGGCATTCTGCATCTATTTTAGTTGGCTATAAATCGGATGACGAGCCAGCCGTCTTTTGTTGAAGAAAACGATTTCAGTTTCAGGAGTAGCGAACACCCTTGCATCCACCGTAGGACAAAATGAATAGAGAGGTTGGTTTGTAGCAGTTAACCCATACACATCACAGGCATGTAACGTACACTGCCCATGCTCAGAAGTCGGATGAACGACTGGGGGTCACACATGTGTGAAGCGTTGACCGGATGACTGGACGTTAGCCATCGAGCGTCACGTGAACATCGTCCACCTAGACGTCTGCGGCAATGATTAATCACTCAGGCAGAATGACTGTTTAAACAGTGCATTTCCGTAACAGTGCAACTAATTTAAGAGAGGGCGGTGCATATTGTATATGTTGTAATATGTGCAGGTTGATCGCTGCGAATCAACCTCCCAATAGTTTGTCCAAGATTGCACGGTTATTGGTGTCGGCAAAAAACTTATTAATCGTGTACACAACTAGTCCGAAGTAAAAATAACCTAGTCACATGTTTCCATAGATGCCGATGTTTCATGCAATGACAACAACGATATACGACTGGACAAAAGATTGCTGAGATAATTGTGAGTGCTCAGTCCGCAAGGATCAAGCATGAGTAATGGATACAAAAATGTATTGCCCGTGCTAGCAGATGATGCGTCTTTTGTTAAAATATGGGGGTTTTACAATCACCCACTCGGAGTAAATTACCGAGTTATCGTAGATTGTTTCTGTTGGTCTCAGTACTCGTAAATTAGGTGGTCTAAGATGGAAAACCATCACTTATCCTGCCACTATTTCCTCTTAGTTCATGTCTACAACCTTCACTTGTTTATTCATATGTGAGAATATTTCTACAGATACTTATCTCTTTTTTGATATCAAAGAATGAGCCGAAAGGTTGCCAGGACCATTCTGTCAACTTTGTAACTGATCTCCCAAGGAAGACAAGCTATCTAGAGCCTGTTAAATACGTACAGTGTTACCCGTCTTCTGAAAACGGGCTTGCTAACCGCAGGTTATTGCCGGTTGTCAAATGAACGATTCACACAATCCACCACTGTTGCTTGACAATCAAAATGGAGTTCAAAAACGATTCTGGTGCGTTACCAAGTAAGATGTTCGGAAAAATTGGACAAAGGCACCCGAAGAAGGCCAACCAGTGGACTACAGACAAAGTTGCATTTCCCGGAAGCTGAACATATTCGAAGACAATCATTCCAATGATACAAACGTTCACAAACTACCCGGAACTGCTCTACCGAATGGTATCACCTTTCTTTTAAAAATGGGTGGCACCTCGTTTATAAACTAAAATTTCTTCGAGAAGAAAACCAGTAGAGGTAAGACGGTAACATTTGGAAAAGTAACTTGGCGAGGCCTACGTCAGCAGAACTTAGTATTCTGCAGTCATATTTGCTACATGAACCCTGCAGTTAAAGGATACAGCTTTGACCGATACTTGCTGCACACATTCCACGTTATCATGTTGTGGTGCAATTATTCGTCCCCAATTTTTGTCGACAGTTGAGAAGAAAAACTACAGCGTGGCTCACGTGATATATGTGAATTCGTTTCTAACACTCTCACCGGAGGCGTGTGTGACAGAAATTTTATGAAAATTTGTTCACAAATGAACCGAATGGCGAACCAAATAAAGACCATGTAGCATATGCGTGCGCATTGAAAACACGTCAGTCTTAGTGCCACAGTTAGCTGTTTTTGCGCATAAACCTGACTGGTGCTTAGCAATCAGTAGGGCTCCTATGAATTTGAGCAAATGTTAATTTCTGTCTCACGGAATCTATGGTGTAACCTCTCTTTGCAGACAACCACGTGTAGACAGAACCAACGAAATGTCTCAAACAAAAAACCTATGACCATATCCTGAAGTGGCTGTCGGATAACGTAAAATATAACCACAGAACTCGATGATGAATATCATAATGACTCTTTGTCGATTATCAGACATCTGTTGGAGGTCGATCACTGCGTGGATCCAAATCCAATGTTCAGTGTGATAAGAAAAAACATAAATGAACGATTACTCAAAATCATCAAGGTCGTATTAACTGCTGAGCGCCAGTCACGATTTTATCATCAGAAATTAGGCACTTTATTGAGAACGAACGAGCATACTATGCTACTCACTCCTACTGAGCAGTCAGGCACGGACATTTACTTAGTCATTAAAGTAACTTGGGAAAACCACAGAAAGAAACATGGAAGTGCAGTTTGGCACGAACTGATGTTAACAGAACCTGAACTTAGCAACGGCAACCGTGGTATCCTTGTATCAATGTTACTTACAAGTGAGTGGTTCTGTTTGTAGTGGCGTTTAAGTATATAATCCGTGCGCTTATTTTTCAAGCACACAATCCTTGTGCCTTCCGTGTTCTTGGCTCACAACATCATGTATGTCGTTTAGGCGGCCAAACTTTTAATATGCACACAAGAATTAGTCGGTTTTTTGGTTTGCAGCTTGTTGCATTTTTACGCAGGGTTTTGTAACATTTATGTCACACACAATGTGACCGATGATAATGTGAGAAATGAATTCATTCAGTAAATCATTTTATTCTTTCTTGGTCAAATGGGTAAGCAGTACATTTACATTCCGCGCTTCCGCGTACTTGGCACAGAGTAATAGTTAGATTCCTATTCGGAATCTGCCAAAGCAACCCTGGCTAAAGAAATATATATTCTGTGGTTTCACTGAAGCTCGTCAGGCGAACCTCTGGTTGGTTAGTGGTTGGACTGAGGGAGTTGTTCATATTGTGCAATGGTCTTTAGCTTGTGCATAACACTGATTTTTTTGTCGCTATCGTCAAACCTATAGACCCGGCGCTGGCGGACATCTACAAAACAGAACGAGAGCTAATGGGTTGGATGGGATTATAAAGATGGTCAGATATTACCGGAGGTACGTTGGTGAAGTCTTCTGCGTACTGGACAAATCCGGAAACAGTTTTGATGAAGTGTACATGTGCATTGTTTTCATTTTAGGAACATAAATCAATGGTGAGATAACCTGCTTAAACTTGACGATAAGTAAGTCAGACGGCAAAACACGTATAGAACTAGGACCTGGAACAGTCACTAGCTGCTGTTTTGCTTTCACGTGTTGATTAGTCACAACCATGACGCTGGACACTGTCTACTGGCAAAACAAAGAGAATGTGGGAGGCAAGTATAACAGAGATAGAACTAAGCAGAAAAATGAGATGTTTTTACATACAATGCCTGTTCTCGGAGATTTGTCAACAGAATTGGGGTGACCGATGCGAGCAACAGTGGATGCTAGTAATAAGAGAAGAGCTTATATAACTGCCATTCAAAGAAGAGGCGGAAATCGGGCTAAAACACACCAACTGGTTGAGGTGATTAACAGTATCCATTTTGTCAAAAGCTGTGTTATGCTGTTCCACTAAATTTGAACGTTGTAATGTTTAACATTGCTGCTTCCCTCCAAATCTCTTTAACTGAATGCTCCTGTCGCTTAGCACTTATGGATTTAAACAGCCGGCCTTTATGAGAAACATTTCCCTTAACCCTACCCTGTATGGTCTCACCCTGAACAATGAAACGCAGCAGATCATCTATTCTGGCCTATTTTTCTGGACTGCAAGCCTGATATGCAAACACACAGAACGCATTTCTAAAGCGCCTACTGAGTCTAGGTGACCGCAAAAGCTGTCCGCAAAATTTCGTTTTCAATAAGATACTTGTATTTACGTGAATTTTTTGTGCACTGTTCTACCACAAACCGGGGAAATCTAAGCAGGAAGTAGTGAAAAGTATTGTATGGTAGCACTGAGAGAAGAGTCAAGGTGCCGCTAGTTCCCTTCTGACAAGCTGACTGATACATTGGGTACTCCCTATTAACCACAAGCTTACAGCATAAAATGGCATTGTCCTTTGATATTCTATGTCATCTAAACGGCTTTGACTTTCGGTTAACAATACAGTTTAATGAGTAGTGTGGCAGATTTGTGAGTTCAAATGAGACTCAACTGTGAAAACTTAGGGCTTTGGCTGGATTCGAATGAGAGACAGATACAGCATGCCTCCACGCTGCAAGCGTTCTATCAGTTGAACTACGAAGCCACACCAGGAGCTCAGCAGTAGTATTGGTGGATTCTAGTGTGAACTGTTTGAGAATTATTGCCGGGGCAATCGATCCCCTAAGTCATGTGGTAGATTCCATATGAGACAGTGAGACGGGTGGGTAACAGAGTTCAAACGTGATACTTCCAGACTCCTGGTGTAGCTTCGTAGCTCAGCTGCTACAGCGCTTACCGCGTTGAGGCATGCTGTGCCTGTCACTGGTTCGAATCCAGCCGAAGCCATGAAGTTTCACAGTTGGGTCTTATCTAAAATACAGTTTAAATTTCATCAGAAAATGTGTGGTTTGAAATAACCATGAATAGAATAGTGTAAAACACTAAAATGAATGGAATTGTTGCATGTCCTCATCTGTCTGTGGTCAGTGACTCTACATAGTATCGATAACCAGTCGGAGATTAGGCCTTCAGGATTCCAATAAACTAGCCCATTTAGGACAGTCTAAAATAACTCGCGCTAAAATCGTCCGGCTCACGAGTGAATCATGGGATAGCTAGACTGTCGGACATTTTTGCATCTGTCTTTTTATCTGCTGAGTGTCTTTCTCTGCTTAATTTTTGTACGACTTAATACCAAGCCATTTAACTCCAATTCGCAGTGTTTTCAATCGTTCATGCGTGTTTTGCTCTTGTGAGTTTGCCGACAAGAATGTATGAACTAATGAACAATACAAAATCATTGATTCATGCGACAGTTTTTAAATATTCTCATCTAACGCTAGACGTACGTCTGCTGGTTTGCTCTCTTGAGACACTCAGTATTCACATGTGCACCAGGTCATTTGAATGAACGTTTACTTTGCATCGGCCTCAGCAATATAACACAACAAGTCCGTTTAGTATTGCAAGTGCATTGCATTCAGTTGTTGATTATTATGTGTATGGCAAAACTTAATGACTATTTCTACGTTTAATTCTGTTTTTGGTGTGGCAACCATCATCATCTTGATCGCGCCCGCCTACAGAATCAAGTAAGCACACTTCATGTCTTCGAAATAAAATCGCCCAACGCTGAGTTCTGCTTGCCAATTGGAAACCCGGATTGATTGACTAGCGTACAGTTGTGCGGAACAAGATCTCCGTCTTTTCACCCCTTCAATCACTGAAGTAACACACACGCAAACGTTCAATGACATTGTTTACCCGTAGTATTGATCTAGTTATCTGGTAAAAAACGGGGTTTGTGGAAACACTGTTTGTTATGTCAAAAAATGTATCACTGCCTCAGGAAATTGCTTCTCTTACTCAATAAACCTACGTTTTGAAATTATTTGGAAAATGCTTGAAATTAATTCAAAGTTCTTAAGTTTTAAGCAACTCGTTAGCAAACACTTAATGTTTTGTAACACTACACTTTTGGAACAGAACCTCTACGGACCGGATGAACCACGGGTAATTATGGACCTCAGTAGTTGAGTGAAGCTGAAACCAAGATGGGCTACCCACAAAATACAACAGTAAGCAATACTAATTATAATAGATAGGATTGTCAAAATCTTGGCTGAAACGATATCAGATGGACGATGTGGATAAGCTTATTGTAGAGCTCTGGTTTTACATGAAATGGCAAAAGAGATAGTGATGCTTATCCACAAAAAAGGCCACTACGTTGATCTATTAATTCAAGTAAATCTGACTGACCCAACATCGGCCGCCTTTTTGCCAGAGATCCTGGAGCCGTTGATGCATGCTGCAGTGTATTCGACCCACCAAATCCCGACGTTCTGTGTGACTGAACACGTCTGTGTATCTCGGACCGTAGCGTTGGACTTACCTTTTATGAATGGAATAACGGTGATATTTTACCATCCAAATAGTACTGATGATTTCGGGTTGATTGTCCCTTATAACCTTATTTCATAAGACTTCTTGAGAAAAATCGCTCAGTACTGTGAACAGTGCCTATGTCTGCGTTTGATTTACCTGAAACGACTATCACTGCCTGAAACCAAGCGCATCCAAACTATCCTTTCCCTTTTGGGATAATCAATATTTTCTTACATAGAACAAAATATAAGTGCTTTTCACAGGGTAACACTGAACAGAAACAGAATTAGAGTAAACAAAATTTGCGGATATATTTAGGAACCAAATCAATGTCAGCTGGGATAGCGGTCCATGCTCATGTATTCTACAATCACTTGCCGTGTATTAGTTACAATTTATGGAACCTATTGAAGACCTGTCGAGATAATTAGACTTAGAAGCGCTCAATAACACAGACCATAGAAATCATAAACATATAATTAACGGTTCTGATCTTTCGGCCACACAGACATCAGCTTTGGATCGGCTAAAGTGAGTTTCAATAATGACCGGATAAACTGACTTAAGCAATGAATCCAGGATATTGTTTTTTCCATCTATTTTATAATCTGCGACGGCTGAATGATGTTATGTTGCGGAAGACAGTATGGCTCTAGTGACATTAGATAGCAGATGATGCTACAATATCTGCTTCGGAGAAAATTGATTTCAATATACCCTAGGTCAACGAGACATTTTTTCTCATACACCTATCACAATGAATGGTCGCGAAGCATTCACTACTACAAACAACTACGCAGATTCTCATGGTGTGAATATTTCACACTTTTCTGGAGTTTGTTCTCACAAGAACAATCTCTTACTAACTATGGACGCTTCTGTAAGTTACCAGACTGATGGTTTTGTTACACGCTGGTAACTAGAAACCAAAGGTCAAACCATATCACTGCGGAAACGGGTTAACAAAAGATGTAGAATGCTCTGAACACAAAACCCAATAAAATATCATGAAAGAGATTCTGCGCCTAGCATGTTTTGAGGACTGACATACATGGTTTTGCCTAATCAACTCCATTGGATCTAGCCTTGAGAAGACTTGTAAAATTTGGTAATCCGTCCGTAGATTCCTTTTGTGATGATCTCTCTCGGTGAGGACTTTTCAATGATGTCTGGAGAAAAAGTCAACATTAAACCTCTTCCTATCTGCTACTTAAACTCCTCCATGGATCTCGCCTTCACACATCAAAAGTGTTTGACATAGTTCGCAAACTTGGATATCTTGTTCTCTAGTTAAATTTGCCGGACCTCCAACAACCGAATTCATTACAGTGTACTGTGTGGGTTTATTTCAAATAGACATCAGTTAACTTTACACGTGGGTTAGTTGACTTCTAATCACACCACCTAAATATAAGCAAGCTTTTATATGATTCATCCGTGAACCTCCACAACACGTCAGCCAAATACGTATCTTGTAGTATAACCAATGGCAGCCTATCAAGCATATACTGGTTGGAATGTCCGTTGACTGGGTGAGATTTTTGCTGCCCTGTAAGTAATCGTTGAGGTAAACACAACCAAGAAAGTGAGAAACGCAAGTCAGTGATTAGTTTTACAACCTTTTTATTTGAACTGCGTCTATTTCACAGTATTTCTAATTCGTATTGTCCCAACGCTGTTGCAGTCGAACTAGTAGAGAAACCATTATTGTTACCGGCCAACTGGAGCACATTCTTCTCGCTTTTTTGTCGAAGAAGTAACAAGATCAATAGGCCTGATGACATGTGAAATCGCATGCTTAGGACAAACTAACTTTGTAACATCCAAATGGTCTACTTGCAGTAAACAACCACGTTAACATCAGAGCTGCATCCCTTTGGTTAATCGCTTCTTTACAAAAACGGTTTCGTTTTCATGTGTTTTTCGATGGCTTCCCCAAGTTATATACCTTCATTTTCGCAGTCGTTAATTCTCCGCTAGATTGTGTTACGTAGTCTCTAATCAAAGCATAGGTTTGGAAGTACCTCAAAGTGACACTGTACCATATTTTTATATATTGATACGTATTGGTGTCTTCTACGGAAACTTCAGTATCTTAGCACTTGAATGCCCAACTTGTCTTTATCTCCTAGACAGGGTAGGCAATAAACTTTTTCTGAAACAATAAATGGCAGGGAATCAATTGCACCAGATGCTACACATATTTTTGAGTAGACCGTTCTATGCGAGGGTTCAAAACAAACCTTGAGAAAGCTACGCAAAGGAATCAATATTTGCCTAATTATATACTAACACTAACTTGAAAAGTTTGTTACTCACTGTATGCTAGTTACAAGATAGACCTCAAACATAATATCTTATATGCCGAAAATACCTTCGAAGCTGGAAGCATTATCTAACTATTACGGTATGATGGGCAGGTAGTATATGCCAAACGGTCAAATTTTGCCGGGAGCATATGGCCGGGTTCCTGGTTGTTGCTGTTTATCACTTATCCGTAGCAGGCGAACTTCTAACATACACGATTATAGGAACCGGAAATACTTTAAACTTATGTACTATGTTCAAGTTGACTATCACTCACAGTTGACTGCAACCTTTGTATTCACATAGACTTTGCAGCCAGCCTCTTTCGAAAAGAAGCACTAGACTCGAGTTTCGCTCTCATTAGAGCTCATCAGTAGTGCATATCCTTGCCACGACCGGGATTTGAACTTCGGCCATTCCAATCATGAGGCAACCGTGTTGACTACTGCGCCATTCACCTCACACTAAGCACGACCGAATTATCAAATCTGAACGCACAACCACTCTCGCTTGTGACCAATGATCAGATTGCCCAATCGTCTCGAGAGAAGACTCAGTAACTCTCATGTTAACTCCAATCGATAACCCCGCGATTAGGACTTCCGAGACAGGTCGAGATCACTGATCTCCCTGAACCTGCAAAACGATATTATGTACTATGATTTGTGAATTAGTTTTGCTGTCTACCTGGGACTCAACAAAGTCTGTAGATCACTGCCGATGTTAGGAAAACTACCTTGAACTGGGCAGAAACTCAGTCCACCTCAAGATCCTAGATGATATTGTACTCAGTTTCGGTTTGAAATTGTATCTAAAATCGAGTTTTGCAACTTAACCTCACTTGTTAGATATGCCATACAACCCTTGGTTATCTGTTTAATCTGAGACTTGTCAGAATTAACGGTCGGAATACAGTGTGACCGGAGGAACTCTAACCGCACGTGTGTACAGTCCTGACAAGGTAGGGGTTTTATATAGAGCGAGCCTTGGATGAGGGTGATAGCAAAGACACTGGGTAAGTAACTCAAACAGTGCTTTTTCATCAGGCAGGGTGTAGATCATTGAAGAGAGAGGTGCTTTAAATGACAGCGACTGAAGCACAACAGCTCACAACGCTTTGGTTTCGCAAATCGGTTAGTTAGCTCCTATAACATCCACTTCCCCCGGTAAACAACAATATACAACCTCAAAAACCTAGGCTGGTTCAACTAGCATATGGGAGTCAACAAGAGAGCTTAGGCTAAAAACCTCTTCATGCACCACACAGTTGACCTCAAGTCATTACTTTGAATCAAGTAGTGAATGCTGAAAATAATTATCGTCATCTTGGAGCACATGACGCGCCGTACACAGTGTGTGGTAATACAATTGTTTTGATTGGTATCCATGAATGATTTCTTGGTGGCTTACTTGCCCACATATTGCCGTTGACGCACATCGGGAATTTGCCGTTTTACTCGGGGCTCTTACCAAACGCGTATCTGACTTATGCACATTTAGTGCCGTTCATCTACTGTTGTGATCAGATTTACAAGGCTGTAGCTTTTCGTCATCTTATATTGTGGTCCATTTCATCTTATCAGAAAAGGTCTTGTTGCTTAAACTGTTAAACTCACGATTCACTGACTTTTGAACTCGACCATTAACCAGCTTTGAACATATTACACCGCTAAGCTAGTTTTAGGGTTACTTGCTATTTACTGGCATTCTGGCTAACTTCAGAAGTTTTGCTAACGTGTACTTCTTCAGCCATCTGTCTCCTCAAAAAGTAACTTCCTGATAGATTGAACATAAAAACAAGAACATTCGTGACTCGCAGTCTCTCCAGGCAGTTTCGAAATCCCCCTTTCTGGCAGCAGACTTTAGAACCAGTAGGTGCGATTCGCAGAGTTATATATCTTTCAGTCGAGAGAGATTAAGTTGGGAGTAAATTCAGGCGAATAAATGACAAAAGGAGGTGACAATGTGTAGTTGATGACATTACCTTTCAATCTTGACCAAAAACTTTTACCTCATGAATTTATGCAGTTGAGGACATCCAGGGTATGCCGGCTTATGACACTTGTTCGTCAGTAGGACAGAGAATACTAATCCCATTTCCACTTTAGCAGAAATATCAATCCTGACTGTCCCCCAAATACCCGTATCTGGTAAACCGATACTCAAAAGACAATTGCTGAAACAGATTCTAAAAAACGGTTTATCTAATTGGTTAGTGAACAGTACTGATTTGGTTGATATCAAATAAACATCATTAAAAACCACCTGTGTTTGATCTTAATCTTTGCACTCGGCTACGACTTTTGGCTAGACCACTTTATAAGAAAGTGTTAGACGGGTTTTGTTCTCACTGGAACTCAACTGCATAGCTTCATCCGGGTCAGACTGTGCACTTCAGTAACCTTATATTAGTCATGACATCCGAACGTTCAACGACAAACTTTTGTGGTTAATGTTCAGATTGTCCGACCGTTTCAAAAAGAGAAAATCATGGCGAAGTTTTGTTCATTCCAGCATCTAAACCCGTGATCAGAAGTTTCCCATCCTCCTTTTAAAAGTAGGATAGTCGAAAACCCTATACGATTGCAGACTGCGATCGGGTGTGTCAGGTTTTTAATTTGGGAATAGTGTAAATCCTCAAACTTCTACCAATCAATTATTTTTGACAAATAGTCGGATGTTCGGTTAACATCTTACTGCAGTTTTTGTAGTCACATAAGCTATCATTCATACCCTTTCAAAACAAACCCTAGACGCGAGTAGTAATTTCTGTTGGAACTCGCCACCAGTGAACATACCCTCAGCACCACCGGGATTTAATCATCGGTCTGCCTGCTCAGAAGACAACCCTGTTGACTGTTCCGTCACTGCCCTCAAATCAAGAACCATCCGGTTGTCGTATATAAGCGTCCAGACACAAGTATTTGCCATTATTACTCAAATAGCTCAATTTTCTAGTCAGGTAATCTGAAGCTGTCTTTCTTGCTGCAAACGACGAGTCTCGAACCAAGAATTCTGGGTCCACTGAAGTCACAGAAATTGTTATTCTACGCGAGTAACCTGATTATTAAGGATAAAACATGGGTGTTTTGCTTAACGTGTATGTTTAACAATTAGTCAGTTATTCGTTTTATGGGCAGTAGTTTTAGAAATGAAGGAACGAAATGACCATGAATGATGTGGGGCGATTTAACGCTTACACTGTACTACTCATGAGCAATCGTTCAGCCGTCGTGTTCCGAACAGTCGGTGGGTTCACTCGAATAGGTAGTGGCTTGGCAGAATATAATGTCCGAATTGATGATCACTTATTCAAATAGCTTTTCGTTATTTCTCCGGACGCAAGTCTGACTTTACTCCGGGGGAAAGTGTCTGGGGCGTGGTGAGATGATGTTTGATTTGAAGCATGATAAACACTTATTGAATTACGGGGTGGTTCTACCAGTGAGAAAGCACAAACCACAATGTGAGCAAATTGAAGGCAAGACCAACATCATCCTGTGGTAGCCGATTGGTGAATGAAGTACTGTGCAAATTCTGAGAATTGTTCACTGCAGCTCAAGATCCGTAAGGCTCTTGTAACTGGATTAAACAAGATGTTCATAGCAAGTCAAGTTGATTTCGGCCATTCCGCCTCAGAAGTATTCTAATGCACCTGCAGCCGGGAAGTGAACGACGAGCGATGGATACACTGAAAGAAGAAATCATCGACGGGACGGTTACTTCAACCGATTCTCTTGCCTTTTTGATGAGGGAACTTTGTGGGAAATTTCGATCTTTGTCGAATTTAGACGATAGAAACAAATTACTGTCACTAACTCCGTGGCCGTCCTGGTGATGCCAGAGATATGTGATAACCTACCGTTCACCAGATTTCAGCAGATTCCAATCAAGCAGTCGGTCCCAATAAATCAGTCTGAGTGATTGGATAAATACATCATCGGTTTAAGCGTATGCCGTTTGGACTGTTGGTGTCCCTTTTACATTCCGACCACTAATGATCAAGTTATTGGACGGAATGCACAACATTGTGTTCTGGGCATATGACGTCGTCATCTACAACATCAAACGGGCGGAACATTCGATGCATGTTTCAGCCGTGTTGTAGAAGACTGAACAAGCCGGTCTACGGACCGGCGATCTGGAGCCGATTCCGGCAAAACAAACGGTGTTACTATTTGGTCACAGGTTCTGTCAGGGTGAAGTACAACCATTGCCCTGTAAACTGACGACGATCGGAGCCACTCTAGTGTCAACATCGTAAAGGACGTTGCGATAAGTTTTGGTCGTGTTGGATACTACGGTGAAATCCACAAAAACTGCAATGTCCTAGAAAACCCATTATGCAAACTTCTGGAGAAGGTTTGTCAGTTACACTGGTCAGAAAGAGCCATACAAGTGTTCGTCAAATCCGACAAATGATGTTGAGGGGACAGCTGATGTTGAAATTACCCGTGATTGGACAGGGCTTTGTTGACACAACAGATGTGAATAATGTGAGAATCGGAGCCGTACTGAAGCAGAAAGGCGATAGTGCCGAGTATGCCAGTCGGGCGCTAACACCTTCTGAACTAAACTGTCCAACCACAGAAAAGGTATGTCTGGCGACAGTATGCACCTTGGACAAATGGAGGCCATATTTGCTGGACTAACTTTTTCATACTGGGACCAAACGTAAACCGTTGTGCTGGATTTAGGCTGCGAAGAACACCTCGGCAAAGACTGGCTCTTTGGGTGTTATGACTACAAGAGTATAACCTTACAATTCATCAGATATGTAAAAAAAGAGTCATATTTGCTTTTTTGGGTGCAAAATATGAATGAGATCCACAAGGACGCGATCAAATTTGGTAGTGTCGCTTTAGAAAACAATCCCGGTAAGTTACAGGCAACACAGAAAACGAATACAGTGATCCGGGGCATGACTGACTAATTTCTGTCAGCAGGACAACTGCTGGAATGCTAGAGACATTCTAACTTAGAAGCTTTTAAAGTGCATTTAGGACTGAGTAACATTTAGGATTGAGTAATGCCGGGATTTAAGGTTCAGTAACTTAGGGATTTCAACGCGTCAGCTGCGGTAGGAATATTGATGGTGATATTGGCGGGGTTGAGAAAAACACTTGTGGAGGAATACCGCAGGATGATTCTTACAGGATGTTATCGAACATATGAAAGGTTGAGTCAAAGGGTCTACTGGCCGGGAATGAAAAATGGTATCCAGCGATTACTTACCGGTATTCCAGCGATTTCACGTAATGGGGGGCAGTAACGACTCGGATCAATACCCCGCTCAACTAATTCTTGCTGGTGAAATTAGGGAAATATTGCGGGTGGAGGCAGTGGGTTCCTTTCCAGTAACCACTAGAGGAAACTGATATATTTCCATCATGTGCTGAACGCCTTACAAGGTGATTTGAAGCAGCTGCTATGCCTGATTAACATGCAAGCACTGTATGCAGGGCTGTGATAAAACACTATTGCAGAGCATGGAGTACTGTGAGAAGGTTCGGAACTGTTTTGAACGCTTAGGAGTCAGGAGAGTTTACACAAGACCATATAAATTTCAGTCAACCGGATTGACGAAAAGAAACAATCGTTCAGTCAAACAGTGTTTGGATGAATCTGGGAGGGTACGTTACCATTGGTTCATTTGGTCCACCGCTCTCCGCCACAAGTCGCCTTCCGAGCTAATGTATGGGTGCGTGCCAGGCTTGCTATTCGATCAGGAACTTGTCTTATGGGGAGACTGACGGATGAGCACGTGTGAATTGTCACAGGCTTAAAAGCTGGCCAACTGGAACCTGGCGGGTGCACAACCGGTTGCCATGGTGAATTTAGACGCAACGTTATCGGCTCAATACACTGTGTTTGATCCTGGTTTGAAGATTCTATCCAGAGACCGGCAGAGTACGGGCGCAACAGAACACGGATCTATGAAGTTCCTGGTAGGGTGGATGGGACTTTAGGTGGCAGCAGAACATGGCAGCTTATTGTATTCTTTTAAGAGTGAGCAGGATCAGCGTCGAGTTCACAGAAACCAGCTTCCTAAGTGGCACGACACACTGATTAGGAGAGAATCCGCACCTGGTCTGACAACGTTATTGAAGACTATGCGCCGATCGTCGAGAGAACGAGAAGCCTGAAGGACTTTTGCTGCAGCTGCGGCTGAATTGTAGTGTTACTGAATGATTGCACTATACTACTGACATTAATGCACATTGGTGAGGCTTAGCGCATATTTGGATAATGAAGTACCCGGGGGGAAATACAAAAGAAACACTGAATTGCAGCTTGGCACGAAATGGTTCTCTGTATTTGAAGGAACTGAGCACTGAAAGCCTTAACATCCCTGATTCCCTTGAATCAATGTATTTAAATCAGTGTTTGTTTGTTGTCGAATTGAGGCGCATACTGCACGTGTTGGTGTTATCAATAACTAGTCCCTGATCCACCCGTGTTTTTGGCCTACAGCCTCAGCGATAACAACCAAACTAAACACTTTAGTTGCTCATCTCTGATCATTTAAACGGTTCCGACTGTCGTCATGATGCAACTCGGTGTGGGCTCGGGTGTGCGGATACATATCCATATAATGAACTTCCCTCAGTGCTGCCGTAACAGTACGCTTAACTGAAAACCTCATCAAAATTAGTTGTCTGGATTAAATGTTCTATCGGCGATTAAATGATTTTCAGTCCTTGGTTCGGTTTTTTATATTTCTGGGAGGGAGGTTGAAATCTTTTGTCATATGGTTATTCCCTCCAACGTTTATTGTACTTTTATTCACCTGAGGGTCGTTTGTTTTGATCGTCTGAAATACTCATATGTCAGTCAGCGAATATCCTCTGACTTGTTTGCACAAATTCACTTGACGATTAGACATACAATTGAGCAAGTTCATAATCTATACCATTTTCCATATCTGTTTCCATTTTAAGCACAAGATTTTTCATTACGTGTTAAAACAAATCACTTTGGTGCATTAGAATTTCCACCTTAGATTCTTGGACGTGACGGCAAGAACGCGACTGGCCCAACTAACCGTAAGGGACGACCAATCTTAATTGGCCACTTTGGTAGAGGAAGTGGTTTTGGTTATTCGAGGGGTGTCAACGGATTTGCTTAATGAGAACGGGGTTAGCGGCCAAAGTGGAGCACAGATCACCTGACCCTGTTCTTACTAATTAATCAAACCGCTGACCGTATTGGTTCCTTTGACAGGTAAAGGGTTGTTAGGGGTGTATGTGAATCTCACGCCCAATAGGCGTGAGCTTTGGGGTCGTGGTAGACTTCGAGCTTTGATGTGAGAGTTAACCAGTTTGTGAGAACATTTTCATTAGTTCTCTCACATACATGGCTGGCGGACGCAAGTACACTTGCATCAGTCCCGAAACACGCAGACGTATTATCGAAGCATTTGAAAGGGGTGATGACTGGTGCACGGTTGCCCTTCTGAACAGAGTCAAGTGTAATACCGCTTACAAGTGGCTACATGTGGATTGCATCAGTTGTAAGACTCAGCCTCGTGAAGGACACAGAAGCAAGATTCTGACAAAATCAGAGATCGACATGTTGCTGGAGTGGATTTTCGTGGACTCAACGATTACACAGCAATTTCTGAGACTGCGCGTGTAGGCTGAGTTTGAGAAGGAGTTGTCAACCACAACGATTAGCCGATACTTGGATGGCTGGTGCATAACTGTCAAGAAATTGCGCCAAGTACCCATCGGTATGAACTCGAATGAGGAATTGGAGTTACGGCGACTGTTTGCATATCGACGGATGGAGTGCCATGCAAATGCCAAGACTATTTGCTGGATAGATGAGACAAACTTCAATTTGTTCTGGACGAGGTCAATGGGACGTTCATTAAAAGGGACGAGAGCGTGCGTCTCTATAACAAACAGCCGAGGCTGTACTCTTCATTTGATTGGAGCTATGACACCAACCTCGATAGTTGGCTATACGACGAGGCGGGGAGCATACAAAAGCAACGATTGCAAGGGCTGGCTGCGAACCCTGCTAGATCAGATGAAGATCAGTACAGTCAATCAGCCAAATGCACTTAAACTGGTTCTGTTCACTTCATTAATTCCCACCAGATGTCGAGATGTTGGCACTCTTATCGCCGAAGTGATCCTGTCGATCAGGCAAATAATACTGCCTCATTTAGAAAATTCCTTAATTTCCGACCTTCCTGACAAGCTGTTAAATAAGCCGCCCATAGTTATTTCATCTCCCTAAGCTTTCAGTGGTGGGTAACAGATAGAAGTCCAGATTTCTGCTCATATTAGTATCTAAGTGGGAACCCAATAGGCCAGACTGCCCTTATCTGAAACTCGATCGACACGACAAACACACGTTAATTGAAATGACGATAATTCGGTTTCGGCGCATTTTCTCTCGACTACTCATAGTGTGATCCTTTGAAGTTGACTGATCAAAGGTAGCATCAGAAATCGGCATCGTAAAAACAGACAAAAGCATGCTTTTGATGCATTCATTCGCGGCCGAATGTCTGCCAAATGCACACTAATAATATGGAACGCATTTGCCCACCATTCCTTAATAATCCTTTGGACTCTGGAACAAAAAGCAAATTAGATAATGCCCTATTCAAAAACAACTTGCACTCTTTATTCTCATAGGCGAATAACAGAGTAGAAACATTTACTTCTTGTATGCATATACAGGTAGTATTGTATGGCCAAGTGAATATTATCGGTGACCTAGTAATTTGTGGTTAGAATCTGTAAGAAAGATTTTGCCCGATTTGGTGAAAAACTCTTCGGTGACACCATCCTACTTGACAGAGTCAGCTGATTATCACTTACATCTAACCATTGAAAGCTGACTGACAAAATATAATTTTAACATTCCCTCATTCATAGTCAACTGAGAACTTACTGTAATAACAAATCACAATTAAGCGCTCTACATTTTACCTCAATTTAAGCGAAACAAGTGTTTCCTAATAAAATAATATGGGGAAGTTTTAAAGCAGTCAGTTGCTCTGTTAATCAAGAAAGCTCATATGTGAATAGGTGGAATGCCGTCCCTGAAAAGCAAACGATTGCCGTATGATAGATGATTATCAGCGCGATGGTTGATGAAACCATACTCGTAGGTGGTAAGCGGAGGGTGTGGTTTGAACAGCTCTGGAGCTTTTTAATCACCCTGAGTTCAGTTGTTCGTCATAATTTGTGGGAAAGGAACATATTATCCTACCATGTTGAAAATATGGACATGTATTATTTGAACGCCTGGACAGGTGGAATACTGGTGAGTGGTGCACGAGATAAATGAAGTAACAGGTGAGTTGCTAGGCCTTTTGGTTTACTATGTATACACTGATAATCACCCATTCGTGCCTAGTGTGAGGTCAGTGGCACAGTGGTTAACACGGTAGTATGAAAAGTTCGAAGCAGTTTCGTAACGTGCAAATATGAATGAGGGTAACCTTGTAGAGTAAGATGCACATATTAGCAACATTTCATTCGTTTTCGTCAGTTGCGCATAGAAGCAAAACAGTAGTCTGTCTAGCTATCGATCACGGCTCAGTTCTTTGGCAAGTGTGACGTCTTAATGTTTTTAAAAAAAATTTCTCACTTGACCACTTATTGGATTCTATATGACAGAGTCGGTTGGGTTAACAACTCGGTCTAACTCTGAAATTTCTGGGCATTCGGCTTGCGTTTGTAGCTCATCTGGTAGAGTATTTGTCGTTTTTGGGTATGTTGTTTTTGTCACTGACTCGAATCCAGCCAAAATGCAGATTTCTGTTAATTGAGTCTTCTGAAACATTCAGTCTGTCAGTTCAAATTGGATTTCTATGAGCAAACAGAAAAGGCAGACTTATTTGTACACAATGGGGAAGTGAAGAAAGCAAAAAGAGATCGACAGTGGAGAGATGATGGATCGGAAATGAAAGTTTACTTAACGAACGGCCCCTTCACTTTGGTTAGTCACGAAAACCCTATCGTCCTCCACAGAGTATAGCGTTATCTGCACCGACTTATGGAACACCGTTGTGACGGCCGGTTAAGCACATATCAGTTTCGAATTCTTTTTGAAGAGACGTACGAATTAGGTGTTTTAAACAAGAAACTCCTTGATGCAATTGAGATCTTCGAGCATACTTTCATCTGAATAGGTCTTGCAAACTCTATTATGAGCCCACGACTAAAAATGATTAGTGCACTGTTTTGTAGTGTGATGGTTGATCAGTCTACTTCCTTTTTAGTTAAATACTCCACGAAGGGTAATCTTTCTTCATGGTGGGTGAAACTTTTAAAAATACCAGCTGATATTTTTACACGATTTCAGTAGCAAACGTAACACTGGAGCGCAAGCTGTCCAGATGCGTACACGGAGATTCAGTCCGGTTGTGTAGTTCGTGAATTACAAATATGTCGTATACGTATCTTTTTTACAGAATTGTGAAGCATGTGACCACGTTGCGGTTACTTTTCAAGAAAGGCCTCAAATGTACCCACCAGCATATGCTCAAGAGGACCATCCGTGGTTTCGTAATCCATCTGGCGATAAAATGTTCAGTGACTGAATAGTATGAGCAGGTATGAAAATCATGTGCAAAAGGCGGTTTGATCAGTAAAGTGCTCCACTAGTGCTTGTTAAATATTATCGCATATATTTTGTTCTGTGGGTTGCTCAAAGTTAGATGAATAAGCGTTCTTCACCGGCATTATAAACGTATTTTTGCATTTTGTCTTTGGTTTCTAGTTCGCGACCGTTATATCTTAATATTTTCTTATACAGTCACCGTTTACTTAATTTTAAACCTACATCTAACGTTTTCATTCGTTTCAAGTTACCTTCGGCTAGTAGCTAACCAATGGACGGGGAATCTGCTAAACAACACTGAGCTTAATATTACTCCAGTGCATACAACCGGGGCCAAATCTGGATTCCCGAACTTTCAGCTAGCTGTCTCCATCATTGTCCAGAATGAGTCAGGCTTACTGAACGAGAGGACAAACTGGTGGGTTGATGAACGTCTATGTATCCTGTTACGCCTTTACACTTAAGATAAACAACCCCAGCCAGAGCGGACACTGGTTGAATGCTGTCGCTTCATGTAGTGAATACAAGACACAGAAGAAGAGAAGTGACCCACATACGAAAACTGCAGGTTAACTTGTGATAAAATTACTAGTGGATTCTTTTTTGTGAGAACTCCTCAGTAGTTCACGTTCAATTTCGGGTAGCTGTCCATCTAGCTCCATGGACAGATAACAGAGAACTCATCAGCATCCATATTCATGGAGTGATTGCAATTGTTCAACGGGGCGATTCAGTTTATCTGATTGTTTCAGAACGTGCATCAAGTACTCCACGTTAGCGACCTATCAAATAAATTAAGCTGACTGCTTCATCCGAAAGCTCAAATAGAGCAGTTTTCAAACTAGATTCCACTCACGCTTGATCGCACCGTTCGCATTTCATATGTGCCTTTTGACTGACTCACCTAGAAAGGAATGAACAGACTGGTGTGTTGCCCTTACTGGAGCTTACTTGTAGTGTATATTGTCATTCGGACTGAAACTAACACCATGGCCCTCGTACATCTGAGATTACTTTGTTGAGCGCAGCGCGAGGAACCTCACAACAGACGCTACCGAGCAATCTCAATCAGACTCCTAACCATGACTTTATGTCAGTAGACTTCAGCTTGGTCACTCACCCAAAGCAGGAAAGACGGCGACGCTCTGTTCATTACGATCGATGAACCTGGGACCAGAAAATTCTCAGTTAGGCCAAAACCACGGGCTTCCATCAACCAATTGAGTAGTGTGCAAATTAATGAATTTACAAGATTTAAATTATTTCATTCATTCCAGTCATAGTGATTATGAGACTATTGCTCCAGAAATCTCGCGATAAGCACGACCAAATAATCTTAGTGAGACCCCCAGCCACTACCTCGTGTCAATAGTGTTCAACTAATTTGATCGTGTCGAAAGAGGAAAACGGTGACGCTGTGTTCATGATAATCAATAACCTTGTGACCAGGATATTCTCAGTTGAGCCGAAACCAAGAACAGTCTTNCTAATTTGATCGTGTCGAAAGAGGAAAACGGTGACGCTGTGTTCATGATAATCAATAACCTTGTGACCAGGATATTCTCAGTTGAGCCGAAACCAAGAACAGTCTTTGACTAACTGAACAGTGCACAAATTGATGAATGTGGGAGGTTTAGATTATTTCCAATTGAACGTTTCCCACATTTAAAATGGTGCGTCCTCTTTGAAAACCCCAGTACAGCAGAAAGACGAAATATATTGCGATAGGTTTTACATTCCGTTTAATCTCATCAGTCGCAAAAGTGAAACATACGAGCTATGCACGCCAGAACAATAGAGGCAGACAAGGAATGGGCACGCATACATTCATATCCAGCATTACTCCATCAATACCATAGCAACTCAAAAGGTTGCTTCAACCACTTTTGTGTACAAAGAGGCGGCTGGTGAGGCTTGACCAGCATAGCTTTGTGAAAGGTTAGCGCCTTGATGGTCCGACTGCACAACAACAGTTCGAATGAGTTGAGTGGAATTTAAACAAGGCTGTTTCCAAAAGCGAAGTTGAAAGCAAATATCAGTCACAACAGAATGCACGAATTTGTTGTCTGGTGAATTATTGTGCATCTCACCTGGTACATACACACTGCCGTGCTAATGTTTGTATTGTAGAATCAGACCAGGTTTGTGAAAAGAAATACAAGAACACACACACACGCACGCGTATCGTATGTATGTACACAAAACGCGAACATTGTTCAATTACCGCGGCATTTTCAAACTGACGACAGTGTCTTTCTTTCAGCAAAGCAGTGGTTGCCATCTGCGAACATCAAGTAGATGACTAGGAAAGCGGGATCAGTGATGACTTTATATCCAGGAGGCAGTAAGTGAAGCACGCTCGAGGGTGCTGGTTGCTTGTGTTGCAGTGGTTGCGTAAAACGAGTTAGACCTACTTCATCTCACATTCAGCTCAAGCCGAAATAGGCTCAGCTTATCGATTACATAACTACCGTTCTGTCTTGCTCACTTTGGTGACATGGAACCCTAACTTAAATGGGCAAATACAGAGATTTTGCCTACGGAGGTGGTGATACGTTCACTGGGGACTGGTAAAATACTGGCTAAATAAAACATTCTAACCTGGAACTCATAGACTGTCCGACCGACTGCTGACTCACTCTTGTATGCTACCCGTAACGTGATATTCCTTCCCGGTACAGTCCTGTTTAAATATGTTCACGGTTGTTGTGCCGCCCACAGCCGCTGTCACAACAAGAGCGGAATTTGACACGGCGTATCTCGATGACCTACTCAGCCAAATTGGACGGTGTGACGACCACATTAGCAGTCACACATACCAGGGTGGTTAGTTGACACAGGCCTGACAAGCCACCGGTTCCCGGTCCTCCAGTTTGTGGGTTGAAATAGGGTTGGCCTCTGTCTATAGAAAGTACCAGGTTTGTCACTCTATCGCTCACCTGTTGCCATGCGGTGCTCGCTTCATAGTCAAAGGCTGGGGGTGGGAACCTTAATCGTTCTACCTGATTAGTTATGGGCATCCTGGCAGTATCTCAGTAAATACAACCATCAATACCCACAACACCAGTTATTCTACACTGCATCGACCGTCCCGCAGTATGGAACATGTCCCCTATCTGGTGCATACGAGAGGGTGGATAGGCAAAAATATGCTACTGCTGACCCCTTCCATACTCTACTCTCTAATTCAGCCGTTAGGGCCCTCCCGATCCATATTTCTAACGATAAATATGCAGGTCCCACAACAGATATGGTTAATAATAACTCTGTATTAGTAACTGTCGATATGTCTCATCTCTCGCCATCCAGTTTCAAGTCTCCCTCGTCTCTTGCTCAGATCTAGAATGCGAATTAATATGGGGGCTTTCAATGTTCGCACTCTGAAGCAAATAGGTCAACAGGTCGTTCTCACGTGAACATCGAACTTGTTGAATATCGATGTCTGTTGCATTTTGGAGGCTAGAATCCAGGACAGTAGCCAACATATGGAACTAACAGCATCCACTTTGTCTACCTGCTGTGATTGACTCCAAGGTCGTCGTTACCGATCAGGCTGGAGTAGGTACAATCCTCAGCTCAACGGAGGTATCTGAATTGGTGTATTAGATGCTAGTTAGCAGCAAACTTTGTGCCGCCAGCTTCGCAGGTTCTGCTAAGACCAATTCTAAATGCAAACCACCAGAAATCTTCCTCTTATACCTGCTTATGCTCCGACTGACCGTAGTGACACCGGCGTCAAGGACGTCGTTCATTTGGATCTGGTTGCTCTCCTTCCGTCAACACACGATTCTGATATAATCATTCTGGCTGGAGATATGAAAACCCAGGTCGGCTGCATTGGTGAGGCCGAGTCTTGTTTAAGTGGCAAGTTTGGTATAACATCAAATCGCTCTAAGAATGGCGGATAAGTGTTGTAAATGTGCGCTGAGCAGAAGCTATTTCGACCAACGTCGTACTTAGCGCCTATCTTCTACCAGATCTGATATCATATAGATCAGGTAGCTTTCAGTTATTGGTGGCTTGCTTTCATTCAAAATTTTTGTCCTTGATAAAGCATGTACTTGAACTCAGACTCTGTGTGTTTACTTTGACGTCTTGTTGGGTAACAACCTCATCGACAAGAACGGTGGTTGTTGTGAAAATGTTTAAGTCGTCGTTAAAGCATATATGCCAAAGCAGCCTAGAAAGCAGGCTCAGCAGTACTCTTCCAAAAGACCCTATAGCCGTTGGGCCCGGATGTCAGATCAATCAAATACTGCAAACTGAGGCACGGTGGTTCGTGGGTTAAAAACTTGAGTCACAAAGGAATCCCTGGAATTGTTAGATGCCAGGCGAAACATTCTTAATTGCAGTTCATATGGCAATTTGAGGAGGGACATCCGTAGAAAACTGAAACGTAATGTGATCGACGATAATGAGGGTTTGGATAGTGAAAGATGTTGAGGAAATGGAGATCATGTTCGCTTCAGACCACACTGGCAGGCTGTCCAAGCTTATCTGTGTCACTGGTCCAAGGTGAATATCCTTCGGTAAAGCGAATAAGGCGGCAGATGCTACATTCATCTGTAATAAGTCCAGAAGATTAGAAAGGTGGGAGGAACACCTTGAGGGTCAATTTAGCTAGCCTTCTGCTTCTGTTGTTTTATCGTTACGAACTTGTAATGTAACTCCCTTGTCCGTAGAGTTAAGGTCCTTCACTGAAGCTAACGCTCGCGATTGCATTTCAGCTCTCAAACGTAATGGGGTTGCTGACTTAGATGATTTAGTGCTAACATTTTCCAGAGAATGTAGGGACGCCTTAACAGAGACAGGAAGTCAGTTGTTCCTACGTGTGTTAACTACTGAGAACATCCCTGTCTGCTGGGGTCATTTGAGAGTAGTTCAGTAAAGGTATCTTGTGCTCTTGTGTAAACCAAGTTTGTATGCTTTGCCAAGTTCTGGAGCATCGTTTTGTGTGCCACCGGTAATAATGGCTATACGTCTTGGCTACAAAAGTGCATTCGATTTGCGCTATCAAAATTACTTAATCCCAGGGGTGTTCCGACCAAGTAAGTGAACTTGGCCTCGGCGTTTTATCCCCGCACTTCGTCTCGGATTAGGGTTTACGATGAAATGGTGAAATATTAACTGAACTTGATTGTGCTGACGATATAATGATGTTGTTTGATAACTTGGAAGCACTGCAGACTATGCCAGACGCCATTGCTTATTCTTCTAAGTACTTTGCAGATACAGAGTGCAAAGTGCTTCTGCAAGACTGTTGTGATGAGTTAAATTTAATGTTCCTCAATGAAGTTATGAAAATTGTTGACGGGTTTGTATCAATGGGAAGGTTCACCGACGGCGGGGGAAGTGTGAAGAGTGTAATATGTTCACGTATCTTTAAGGCTGGGATGGTACTCGCCTGCCTAGGAAACCTCTGAAGACTGAGAGTCATCTTTCTGTGGCTTAAGAGTCGAATGTATAAAAACTATAAAGGGTGTATTACCTTACGGCTGCAAAACTTGACCTTTTGAGGTTGAGAACAGAACCGCCCCCGGGTATTCGACCACCGATGTCTGCTCTTGATTGTTGTCACCAGGTAACATCAACAGATAAACAACGAAGAGATTAAAGGTCACAAGAAAGTTGCTTTTCCTTTGAGGGTCTACTTTTAATTATATCTCGGTTATTTATCTGTAAGCCGTGGGAAACTTCTTGTCAAATGCCTTATTATAGGCGTAGTAGTCTAATAGTTAGGTCCCCTCCCCTCCTCTTTTTTCTTCTTCCATTCTATACAGGGTATGTTTTTATCCATGACTGTGTTTCGATTATGCATCAATGTTACCACTGATTGGTTGCTGTCTATTATGATGATGACATACTGCTGACTGAGTACACGGGGAGAACCAATCCATTGTGGCATTTACTACAACTCCTTTGCCTGTCGGCAGTGAGCAGAATTAAACTTAGGTAGTATCTATGTTATTGGTACCCCGTGATTGTACAGCCTTGGCAGACCATAAGGGTGCGATGATCGGGATTCGTATGGTATTAGTAGGTTTGTAGTTATCTCTATAAACTGTCCTGTAAGAAGCGTGTGAGTTGCTTTTCAAGCATTTACGTCAATCTTGTCCAGTTTAACAGCCATCTTATCAGGTCGGACTTGTCTGATACCTCGAAAAACGCTCTTCATTTTAACACTGTTTTCCATTTGATCAGTGAGCTTCAATGTGTAATCCTTGTTTGGTTGCAACACTGTCAGCAGCTCATTTCACTCTATCCTGTCCAGCGTTGTGATTTAATCGTCGAAAAACAGATTTCTGCTAAGGAGAATCAGTGTGGTTATACTGCTTCAGAATCAACAATTTTTTTGAACTGGCGTTCACTATCTTCCCACGTAGGTATCAGATTAGAGAGCTGATCACAGAACAAAAATTTGGTTTGTGGTTCAATGCTAAGTATTCTTTCCGATGCAGTGCAGAAACCGGGACCACAATCCAGAGCTTTAAGCTGAAAACTAGTTAACATTACAGATGACGGACTGTTAATCTATTGTTCAAGCTGTAAGATATTCGCACCAAATGTAGTACGAATGAAGTCGATTAGTTTGGGTGTCGTGTTTAACATGTTATTGATAAACAGATTGGGAATAACACAACACTCCTAAGGAAGGCCACCCGAGGTGGTTGAAACGTAGAGTATTACAACTTGCTCGAAACGTTGTGTTATTCCCAATCTGTTTATCAATATTGTTCAGGCTGTTCGGAAGTAGGTTGCTTCAGCTTACCTTCGCTAAAAACTTCAAACGCAACTGATTTCATCAAATTTCGTCAACCAGGCCATACAACTGCAGGATATCACGAACATAGTGTATCATTTCTAGCTTGGATCAGTAATAGTGGAGCGTATGGTACTGGGTTTGTGCTTCAACTTCTAACTGGCCTGTTGTCCGAAGATGAGTGACAGTCGATGATATGGGGTTTCCAGCAACGATTTTAGGAATGTTTCTCTCAGTAGTTTCAACCATCTCGGAAAACGTTCTGTTACTCGCTGAAACAACTGTCCATATCTTTTGCCTATGTAAACTTAACTGCAACTGCGATTGACTCAGTAGGCAGCGTAAGAGACGCAGTAGCTGGACGTAATTTGTTCACGATTATTTGGAATTGGTTGAGTGTATGTTGGAATCCGGTGCAGCTAGGCAGTAGCAAACGCAAGAAATAAAGCAGAATTCATCGCTTGCTTGTTACCGTTTGCTAGCTGATCCCCGCTGAATTACAGGTAATAATATACCTTTCTCTCAAGTCAGTTCGGCCGGCCCATTGTGGTTGTTTGTGTTTATGAGGGTTTTGGGACACCAATTTGTCAGTATCTTTTTATATGAGCATCTCTTGTGATGCGCGCAGCTCGAGAAGTCCAAGCTTGAAAGCTTTGGGACAAAAATGAGAGAATTGAAGAGATCGACTAAGAACAGACTGCCTTAAAGTCCCGTTTATACGAGAGCCACAGCTGGGGAACGTGATGTTTATTTACTGGATGGGATGGGGGGAACTATGCGTCAGTTTCTCATTAAGTCATGAGCAGTTTTTGTATGGGTTAGTGCTGTGGTAGTTCAAAGCGAAGTATTATGTACAAAATTCTCAATGTTGCTTACCAGGATGGTCGCAGTGAACGGGCCAACTAGTTTTCTAACTGTACAAATGAATCACCGATTTAATATTCAACCGGTACATGACAACTTTCATGAATATACCTTGCCTATGGTATTATATAAACAAGAAAAATGCAGTTACTTACGGTATACTATATGCTAGCAATAATTCTGGACAATATGGGGCATTAGTCAAGCATGCAACTAGAGCCGTTCTATATGAAATCGGTGTGTTACAGTATCCGGTTTCCAGCTAATATATGTAGATCGTAACTGCTACAATCAGGTGGTTGACTTTAGTGATCGTAAAAATATATGGTAAAACATGCCTAGTGCAGATTTCTGCTATTCTCATATTCTGTAGATCATATTTCTTTCTGTAATTTTCTTCACTGACCGCTTGTAAGCATCGGTGATAAGCATACCTCTCAATAAACTTTTGTGACGTTAAAACCTGGTCGTGCTAAAGCACACACAACTCGCTTGGACAAGGGATTGACTTTGTACGTCTGAAGAGGACAGCGATTAGTAAGATGCAAGGAGGTATACCGGAGGTTTCTTTCTCAGCAAACTAAAAGAACACTGGTTATAATAAATCCACCTGTTCTTAGCTCTAAGGAGGTAAGTGTGAATGGATTTGATTGAATTCGGAGCAGTTTACACATGATTCCCTGGGTGTTTTCTATGAGCGTTCTCAAAGTGTCACTAAATAAACAATCGTCAGGACGTGCTCAGACTGCGGCGAGTAGTGTGCCTCCTGCATTTTACTAATTTCAGTAGACACTTGTTTTTGGGCATGAAGGTATTTGACTGAATTGATATCTGTTAATATTTTAGAATTGTAAATACTGTGAAACGATGTATATTGTAACCAACTGTACACTAGGTTCACTGGTAGAAAATCTGCTGAGTTCAGATGCCTAAATTACCCCTGCTTGCGATTTTGTCGACCTTTCTTAGCTAGAAATTCGTCGCATCATCTCCCATCCACATGCTGTTGTCTGCAGATGACTGTGCACTGTACGACAAATCGCGAGGAAAAAGCCAGTCAAAATATGCTGTTCCAACGGCTCCACCTGTCTAATATGGACTGAGTGGGTCTAGAAATGAAACAATTTAGCTGTAACCTTTGACTAAATGTGGCATTCACGTCTTGACGCCACATCACTATTAATGTGACGATTGTCAAGCTATGTTCTGTTAAACGGACAAACTTGTTTATCAGATATGTCAGTTAACCGTGACTTTCGTGCTTTCATGAAGTACGTTACTTTCAGACGACGTGGAAGGCGATCCAGGTAGAATACTCCCTAAAGGATTTTGATGAACGCACCTTATGAGATCAAACGGAGAACGACTTATCACAACAATATCCCAAGGTGCCTTCTCAAATACTAGGTGTTGTCCACCTTGTGTACTGAATGTTTGATATTGACAGGGAGTCAATATTCTCCTTAGAACGCCGTCGGCACAGCAAAAGTGTTTTTCAGTTGTTTCCGCCTAGCACACTTACTTAGAACTTGTGATTAATACAAATCAGTGCTGCTACCGAGTGAGTAGCTGAAGGCGAAGCTGTGCCCACTTGATAGGCTGAAAGTTTCAAAACTATCGGTGACCTCTTTGCGCAAGCAGCATCTTAAGTCAAGTTTTGTCTGTGCTGCTCGTACCCTCTCATTTCAGACGCTTAGTACTTCGTTCACTTCGCATTATGCCTCACTGTTCACTTCCAGTTGCAGTGGGTCGTTCACTGACATATCTGACTGTGAGGCCTGTATCCGGGAGTGATGAAACACATACCCAACTTCTAG
Organism: Paragonimus westermani; assembly: GCA_008508345.1. Lineage (NCBI taxonomy): Eukaryota > Metazoa > Platyhelminthes > Trematoda > Plagiorchiida > Troglotrematidae > Paragonimus > Paragonimus westermani. The sequence goes on along the minus strand of QNGE01000362.1, from coordinate 226,598 downwards.
TGAGACCGAATAAGAGGTGGTTGGTAGGTCTCTAATTCCGTCTTGTTAAAACTTCGCCTAGACTTGAGAGGATCATTGGCCAATAAACAGTTGTGTTTGGCGCGTTGTTTTCTAAAGGGTTACTCTACCTCATTGAATGTTGTGATGGACAGCAAGCACACAGATCTATTTGCTGATGCACTGAATGTTCTGCAGTTTTATGCGGATATAAAAATGCTCACTGACAAGATTCATCCGATATATTTGGAGCTGTTTACTCAACTGTTTAACCGCCTGCTAGCATTTAACCACACTAATGGGCAATCGCTAATTTTGCAACCAACCCTGCTTGCAAACTGGCAACGGCTGTTCCACTAATATGCCTAAAAAAGGTTGCTTTCTTTTTGCAGATGCCGTTCGTAAAAAGTTATCTACAGGTTCAGAGACCAAAACTTTTCTTTCAGAAATGTGTGATGTGAGTCGAAATTTTTATTTACAAGTCTGGGAAGTGTTGCGTCTAGTTCTAAGTAGGTTTGGTCCCACTGGCCTGACTTGGATTTTGCGTGCACACCTTCTTACTTTTGTTGTAGTGATCGACGATCGATCGATACACTACTGTTTCAGGTACTTTGGCCCAGTGCAGCATGATCAATTAGTGTTATGCATTTGCACAAACAAAAGATCTTACTTTTAAAAATCACAAACACGTACCGTTAAAGACCCAAGTGATACGTTAGTGCTTCGGTGCAAACTTTTAATTCATTGGGTTGATTTCGATAAACTAAGACGTATTATGTAAGAGATTTACATAAAAAAGTTGATAGACAAGAACAAACATTTTTGGTTGTATTGAAGTTTCATCCGCTTCTCAAAATGTTCTATAAGGTCCGAACCGTAACCACGCAAAGCCCAATCTTTGTGTTGAACAACACAGGTACAGCTCACGGTACAAAATTGTACAGTCGTAAGACAAGAACGCGAGTTTCGGAGTGATTGTTCATCCAACAAACCAACGCAGGTGACCTAAGCTTCAGTAAATCATCAAGCGTGAACACTCATTTTTTCTTGTTGCCCTTGCGTGGTGGTCAGGCTTGCGTGCTATTTTGATGCAGCGGGCTATAGTGACTAGGAAGTCACTATTCGCACGTTCAAACATGTCGGATTGGCCAAAGGGTAGCAGCCAGACTAAAGACAGATGCACTCGCTGTGAATGATGCTTGTGTGTTGTGGTTCTTTTCGGCTTGGTGTTTGGTCTTGGTTGGTCTGGCTTTGTGTTTTTATGACTTGGTTGTATCTGAATTAGTAGTGATCTTAATGTGTGTTGACTTTTTTGGTGCATGACTGTCAAGCTGTGCGTAACTGTTGCAACTTGGTAGCTGCCTATGGTCGATGTTGTTACGATTGTGTGTTCACGTGCGTTTCATCCGCTGCCTTGTGGTAGAGGCTTTTGATCCAAAGGTCTTGGATGAGGGCCTAATCGTCCTCATGTCTAAGTCCGGGGGGTCCTGGCAGTATCCACAGACCATACAAACCTTGAACAAAAAGCCTAATCCAAATGCAATGCTGCGTCGGCCGTCGCGCAGGATAAACCCGGTCGCCCTATCTGCTATCTGCTGCAGGATGGATAGGCAAGAGTATGCTATTACCAAAACTTTATTCATCTGTTCTCCTAATGCTCCTGCTAGCAGGCAATGCTGAACGGAATCTCAGTAACACGCCAGCTAACCTGAGACGATAGGAACCTTCTTCTGGGAAATGGAATATTTGCACGCTTCTGGATCGTTGCAGAACTACAGAACGACTGAAACGTTGAACCGCACTGATGTCTATGGAACTGAGGCGGCGGAGAGAGATCAAGCTTGGAGATCAAGGTAAGCTCCGAAAAGCAGATGCTAGCAGACGTTGCTTGAGAGCCTCGCGTCTGTTTCCTAGCCGCTGATCACATCAACGCTTCGATGATAAACGAACCGCACGGCATCAGTTCTCGAATGCTGTCCGCGCACATGCGATTCGGTCGCGGTAAGTGTGACACATATGTTAGCGTTCATTCTCCAACTATATGTCATACTGATGATACACAGGACCAGTTCTTTGATCAATTGTCTGCCACAATCCGGTCGGGACCGATGAGTGACCTATTGTCTGTTCTGTGTGAGTTAAACTTTTGAGTCGGGTGCGACACAGTTTTCTAGTCGGACTTCCTTGAAACCTACGGCGTTGGTTTGTCCAACAAGAAAGATCATCGTCTGCTCCAACCGCATGCCACTCGCAAGCTAGCTATTACGAGCACTCGCTTCCAACTGGATACAAGCGACATCACGATGTGGACTTTGCTACGAAGTGGTCACCATTCCTCGCTTGATTACGTGGTTGTGCTGCAGCCTGACATTCGTGAAGTGCGTATTCCACGAGCAATGCGCGGCACAGGATGTGACACCGATCACAAGCTGGTCAGACCAAATATTTGAATCAAGTTTGCAAGTCTGTTTATTATGGATCACCCGGACAACGACAGAAGTTAAGAGTCAAGCGAATAAAGAAATGTAAGACGAGGGCTGATTTTAGCGTATCGTTGCCGCACGTCTGCAAGCTGCTCACGTATACGCTGTCCCTGAGGATATGTGGTAGCACCTTAAGGAAAATATTAGAGCAGCAGCCATCGAGACGATCGTTATCGAACGCCAGAAACGTCCGGACTGGTTCGACAACAACAAAGAGGCTATCTCCAGTTTGGTACGATAGGAGAATGCGGCGGTTACCGCCTCTACAATGTACCCAGACAGTGAAAACAGAAGAGCTACATTCCGCAGTACTGACGGTCAACTGGTCAAGCATGTCCGTGGAATCAAGGATGATTGGCGGAGGATGCAGTGTTGGCGGGTGCAGAGGGTACACCGTTTGCCGACAGCACAGATAATTCTGTGATTCGCTTGGGGCGATTTTCGGTGTCTCCCTGTGATCTACCAAAGCACTGGTTGGCCTACACACCGATTCTTCATACACCCTCAGAGAAGAGATCATAAAATTCTGGAGCGAACACTTTACTAGTCTACCAGGCTCTCCTGTCACAATTAGCTGGGTGACTGAAAACAGTCTGTCACAAGAAGCCATCAGATGTTCACTTACCGTCGCCCCGCATTTGCCACAGGTGTGAAGGACTGTTAGATAACTGTCCAATGGGAAGGCTGCAGGGGAGGATGGATTACTGGACGAAATCGTGAAGAACGGTGAACTGGCGCTGGAGCACGCTCCGCCCCAGCTGGTTTGACTCCTGGGAGCAGGAGAAAATGCTACAGGTTTTAAAGGATGCCCTTGTTGCACCCTTGTTAAAAGGTGAGGGTAGCAAACAATGCGCCGACAGCCATTGGGGTATCAGTCTGCTGAGCTCAGCAGGCAAAAGCTTGCAAGGATCCTACTGAACCGAATAAACACAGAGGTTTTTGAGGTCACTGAAGAAGCTGTCAATAACTGCACGGACTTTTTATATTTGGGTTGCAATTTGTCCACAGATCTGTCCAGGAACCACGATTTGATAGCTTGCGTGGCACAAGCTTTTGGAGGTTTTTGAAAACTTATCTGGAAGAACCACAGCCTGAAGATGGTCATTTAACCCTGTGTCTACCGGTCAATGATACTGTCCATACTGCTGTACGGCAAAGAAACTTGGGCAAGACATGCACTATCTGTCATCGGCGTTTGTAGTGTTCAGGACTCATCTTCAGCATTAGGTGGTCGGTTGTGGTTCCGAACATCCGGGTACTCCGGTAACCGGATGTGGGCTTGGTGGAATCCATGCTGATACTCAATCACATTCGTTGGCTAGGTCACGCCCGTCGGATGAGCGATGACCGGATTTTGAGGCATCCGCCGTACGGGAAGTTAAAATCATGTGAGAGGAATCCTGCTGGTGAAAGTTGCGGTAGCAGGGTGTTATCCGTTTGCCTTTTGTATTGTAGTGTTTGTTTTGGGTGTTGGGAAGACTTGAAGTTGAGGTGGACAGTTAGGGGAAATAAGATCTGGACGAGCGTCCGCAACCCTGAATAGAGGTAATAAGAAGACGGTGAAAGGAAACGGGTGGTACGTGTAGGAGCCATCGGTGTCATAGTGTAGCGGGAAGGCGTCCAATAAAGCACAACCTTTATTGTCCAAATCGCCAGTCACATGTAACGAGCGCTCTCTCGTTTATGAGTCATCATTCCAACCCGCAACACCCTCCGGTTTCTGTTCACACGTCGTGTGAACTTCTGACCGGTTTACGTGTGTGATCGGCGCCTTCTACCTGAGGGTTTTCTGCTTGCCATTCCTCGTCTGTTTGTCCGATTTCGTTGCGCGATGGCTCGTCCGGCTGCTCGTGCTGTCCGCCATCTACCCAATGTTAGCCTTGACCGTATTTCAATATTGTGTCGAGATGTTCCTCTAAATGTTGGAAAAACCACGCCTCCGGTCTGGCCGTCTGTCGTATTTCGCCTGCCCTGCCTCGCCCGTTGGTCCGATCCAGTCGAGCGATGACTCATCCGGTCGCGCACGTTGTTCTTGATTCGATCGCGGCAGGCTTTTGAACGTACCTTCCCCCGCGTTGAGGTATTCGGCCGAGCGTTCGAAAACTCGCACCTCCGACCTGACAATCCACCACGATATGTCATGGTGACATGACTATGTGGCGTTGTGAAGTGTGCGGCGGCGAATTCGCTGCCGCCTTGAATCAGTAGGTCATCAATTTACACACATTACGCTGTCGGCCAAGAGTGAACAAGTTAGGCTCAATTAGGTTTTATCCGTTGTATCCACTTATTCTTGTTCACACCAACCAGTGATTGCCGTCTTTTGGAGCTCATGCGCCTCCCTTTTTACACCTAGATGTCTGTGGCCTTCGACCTATTCTTTTCTTCAGTTATGTTGGTGTACTGTATGGTAAATGTTCAATCTGTTTTCTTTCAGTCCAACCTTGCATTTTACTTTCCTCCCATATTATCTCAAGGGTTCATCAACATGTACTCCTATACTGGAATAATTCTTGCGTTGTTTTCAATATTCTTTTTCCTAGTTTAGATCTTACCACCGAAGTTGCTCTCCGTGTTTATTCTCCGAGAGATAGAGGTTTCACTTTCTGTATGACCTATCAAGTGGCCGGGTAACATTGACCGGTTAGACAAAAAAGCCTCACTCACACACCTCCCGGTCTTATTCCTTCGAGTTTACACTGGATACGTGGTGTGTGAGTGCAGCTACATGTGGTGCGGTGCAACGCACGTGTGGTGATGGTTAAGCGCAGGCGTTATTTGTCTTCTCTCACTGTGACAGGCTAGTCCGAACAGGAGGCCACAAATCGCTGTGCTTATAACGCCAAGTTTCGTCAGATTGCTGATGCATGTTTCTTCTTTTCTTTTTCGAAGATCACTTCTACACCCTTGTACAGACATCCGCTTTGCTTCTTAAGAGTGGAATAGTTTGACGATTTTTTCTCGGCAGAATAGTGTGAGCACTGTTTGTCCAGAGCCGCGCAATGTGACTAGGCAGCAGTTAGAAATAATGATACTATTGTGTACCAGAACAAAAACATGCGTTACTGTATACGCTTTGATTCCTAGGTGCACATCAACGGCTACTTTATGGTTTGGTTAAACTAATTTTGATAGCCCGCGACGTATAATTATTACGGTCTCTTAGTCAGCTCGGTTTATTTTACCTAAAATCTCGCGAATTTCATTTCCAGAAATGCATTTTATTTAATGCGCTCCTCATAATGAAGATCTGTTACCACCTAACATGTGCTCAGCCCTCCCAATTACAAATATGCGGTAGATATTGATGAAAATGACGTAATCACCACAAGCTTACGTTCTTTACTACGTTCGTCTTAAAATCATACAAGCGTTCGATGAACATCGTTACTGTACATCGGACTTATCTTTACGGCATGCTAAGTTGCAATATACCTGTTAAGGCCGGAACAACTGTCGACTTGATAAAAAAAAGCTGGATCTACACATATTAGGATGTTAATGTTTCGTATTTTGCTCAGCTCATTAAATCCTCCTGTCATATTTTTAACACATTGTTAAAAAGCGGTGCTAGATGACACTTTTCTGTGAGGTGCTACTAATGAACACTGGTAGCATCAAACCTTAAATCCGACGTCGCTTATCGAGAGAGGCAAGCTGTCTTGAGTCAACGAGCAAGGATAAATGTGAATGATGTTTAAACCAAGTCAAAGAAAGCTCTGACTGCTCAACATTGCTCTCATACACTGCTCAGAATGTCCAAGAACATCGGAGACTCAGATATAACGAATAAGTTCCGGTTGCGTATTTATCAGTTAGAGTTAGTAAGTGGTCACTCTGCTTTCCATTTGTATGACTAAGTAGCCCTACTGTTATCTACGAATGAACGTTTTGGGGCGTTTGCATATGACAATGTGGTCACACTCGCTGTGTTGTCCGTGGCACATTATTCACCACGGCTGCTTCGTGAAAGCGGGACCGCGGTTATAGCCAGATCGTGCTAAGGAAAGCGTCACTGACGGTCTCTAACATGAGTGAAACCCGGGTATATTGTTCTCTTTCGAAACAGGTTTTTAGAGGACCCGTTCACATACGCAAGTTGTTGTGGAATGTGCGATGGCTGATTCCATTTGGTTGTACTCTTGAATATTCATCGGTAGTATTTCGTTATGTTAGCTGGTTTGTGTGCAAACTTCTGGTTTACACCGTTACGTCCGGTTGGAAGTTCTCGTCCCAGGTATCCTGAAAAATCAAACAGAACTGGAAAAAGTTGGCAGTAGAAGTTTACCCAGAAACAGCACGCATTTTCTTCGTAAGACAAAGTGAAATCTTCGGTTCAGCTCTTCAGTAGATTAGACCATTATCATCCAAAATGCGTGGTCATTATGGATGGGTAGTTTTGTTAATGAATGCTTCTGAAGTGAGTTTTTGTTGCGACAGTCACGGAAGGTTTAACATAAAATGACCAGTTCACCCGCTGAATCTAACCGAGTAACAGCTGATGCACAGATTAAATCGGCATTATTTTACAGTGTATAGATGTCCATGTGATCGTTAACTTACCCAAAGGTGCCTGCATGTGTACTCTGCCGTCTATCCTCGTGAGGCGCAGCTGTGTTATTTCAGCTCACATTTCACGTTCTAGTCGATCGTCAAGCCGTGGTCTTTGAAAGTCAGCCTGTCGAAGTCGAATGCAATGGTGGCTGGACAGGTGGGCGATATCTATCAAAGTCAGACAGTTAGTCGATACCAAGAAGCGGGTATCAGCTAAAACAGAAACCTGTTTCAATCACTATATAGGAGTATCCTTCAACTGGTAATCAAGGAAACGTTTACGGAATTCCGATTGAAAATTCTGACCCTTCCTATTTACGTGCAAGTCAGTTTATCAGTGCTAGGTAATCTTGCTCATTTTTTGTTCAACTATTACTGAGGTGTACATCTTGGCTATTAGCTTCATGAAAGTAGGGTTCGGCCTGTGTGACAATGAGTTCGTTGAATTATTTCTAGTTAGGGTCAACCTTATCTAGAGCACTCATTAAAATTACAGTCGGTAATGAATATCTGAATCATCACGTATAGTGTTCCACATGTTTGTGCATAAGCGTGTACCGTTTAGTTCTGAATGTATGCGCCTTTGTTTTATGGTTTGCGTTATTCGCATACTCCGTCCCTCCGATTGGAACAATTCATTCAAAGGTTTGCATGCGGTTATGTCTGAACTTGTAAGAGATGAATGTCCTAGACAAGCATTATAAATGACCGTAGCTAAGCCTGGCAACACAGACCGCTTTTTTAACAGGTTTCCGTTTGAATACGGTACAATTGTTCTATTTACCCAGCATGTTGCCGTGTTTTCGCGTAGACAGCTGCATCTGCGGTCTCGTGTATATAATTGTGATAAATTTTATACGCGAATGTGTACGCAAGGGTTTAAAACACTTTGTGGTGGATTCACGTGGGGTTGAACGTGTGCGCGTTTACACAGCTAATCACATTCACATTTTGGTTGTTCAGTCTGATCATAGTCGAGCTTATTAAGGGATTTTGTTGTTCACACTTGTTAGTAGGTACGTTCAACAATGTTGCTTGGCACTAAGTATACAGATATCAAGATGATCAGAATTAATGACGAACTAAAATGGTTGAAGTTTGTTGTACATCGTGCAAAGTCAGGTCAAATCAATAAATTGCTGTGTAAACTTCAGGAATATTTGACATTTAAAAATTTCGTAGTTCCCAAAAATGCGCTGATTCACTTTTACAGTTAACTTTTTGCAACTATTTTCGGGCTGGAAGAAATTTGTGTTAACCGGGCGATTTCAAGGGATTCCAAAATGTTGACAATCAAGGTGGAGAATTACGGCTATACTTAGTTGAAGATACCTTTGCAGATTGATCGAACTGAGGAGTTTGATCAGACATGAAAAATATTTTGTCGTAAGTTTTGAACTGTTGTGAAACCAATAGAATCAGTGGATTTGAAATGCAAGTCGCCGCTACAGTTTTACGAGTGTCTTGTGCACCTGAGAACAAATTGGAACTTGTAATGGACCAAATAGCCAGTTCGGTATGACCAATATATGGGTGAAGGGAAGAGAAAATCTCCGAATGTTAATTTCTCAAAAACGTTATCTGTACACTTTAGTAGAAACGGATCATTTGTAGAGTCATGGGATTGATATAAAACGAAAACGATGATGAAGTGAAAACTGCTTAAGAGGAGACCTTATTTGATCAACAGTGTGTATATCTATTATTCGCCTAAGAGTGTTAGTTTGCGACAAAAAATATACCGGGTTATTTTGAGAGATTCGACGATTTGGAAGAGACCAATTTGTGAAAAGACAGAGCTTTGACTTTGGTTGTACCAGCTACAGAGTCAGCATGCCCATGAGCGATAAGCATTCTACCAGCTGAACCACGAATTCCCAAAGAATGCTCGAAATTGTTACATGTGGACTCTCTAAGCCAACCATCGCACCGTCTCATACTGAACTCACCAAATAACTGAAAAAACTGTCTGTTCAATGGCACCATTGAACAACAACGTTGGTTGGTTGCATCACGAAATATATGAGAAATCTTGAAAACGTCGCTACAATCTAGAAATAAAAAGCGGATTGCTTTACATTTTTTATTCGGAAACGGTAAGCTAGAATGCGCAAAACAGATTAACGGTTTGGCTACGACATTGGGGGTAATTTTGACAATCCCTGTTGCTAATTTGACAGAAAATACTTACAGAGAGAAATATATCAAACAACTTCAATGCCACCAGTACTTATGTCCCTTGTGGAAATTCGTTTGCCCTTTTCTTTGGTAATGGTGTGATAGTGGCAGCTCAGAAACAATTAATATACTCGTTAACCGGTGCCTTCTAAACAAATATATTTGTGAAAGACAGTAAATTGTTTTCAGCAGAGTCCTCAAGGGTAGTTTGTCTGATTTACTGCTCTGCTGGATGCAAGCGGCATCCTATCTTTATACATGACCATATATTTAGCAAGGGAGGAAGTACTGATATAAGCTTGGAATGCAAACGTCAGTTTGAGAAATTGAGCCAGTTTAAGTCGCGTAGCTTGTCCAGCTAAACGAGACACGAAAGGGATGATTACATTTTGGTGCGCATTGCTTTAGAAGATGCAGTCTCTTCAATATTTTGTGATGAGCATGAACATTCTTGAGATTCTCAGTTGGCAACTTATCGTTGAAAATCATGCATTGATGGTTCTGTGATCTGTTCTCCATGACAAGTAGCTAGGTCTCTGAGCCTGCTTCTTTCGTAATGTTCTATTCCCATTTTTATAATTTTTGAGAGACGACCCGGCCTTCCCAACTTGTGAATCTGATATTTCGGAAATCTGTCTCTTTAACAGTTGTTACAACGGTTATCCACTAAATAGCTATTTGTGTAAGATCCCTACAAAATGTCAAATTCAAATGGTTCTGATAATGTTGTGTTTCTATTTTGTACCTGTTCTCTTCCAAAAATACAACATCGCACGCAGACAACCGGCAAATATTGAATTATCTCTTGTAAAATTCAGCGAGATTGGTTATACCTGAGTTCGGTACATAATGCCTAATAAAATTGGCAGTTTCTATTTCGGCTAGGAATATTGGTAATCTCGTTAGAAAAACTGAGATCTACATTCGCTGTTAGTTTGTTCCACCCACCCACCTTGAAACTATTCCGTTTATTATATAAATCCGAAACAGTAATTCGTGTCTTTATTGTGAATAATTTGTCATATTTGTGTTATATGGTGTGGCAGTGAACATGGCTCAATTAAACACACCGCTTCGAAGAGTTACCATGATCCCATTACCTAATGAGTTGCAGCTTACTCGTCATCGTCTGAAATGTGTCTACGCTTGTGCTTCTATAAATATCGGTCTGCTCTGTAACATCTAAACGATGCTGTTTATTGGCCAACTTCAAGATTTCATGTTGTTGTTATCTTGTTTGCGCATTTATCGAATCGGTGACTAGTATGACTAATAAGATCGTTTACCACAGTGGAATGTTTGAAGTCGGCAATGTTAACAGACACATTCCAAGTCTGAGAATGAACAAACGATTAATACTTAAGCCATCCAAGTAACAAATTTACTGGGCATATCCATACTTTGACGAAGATTCCAAAGGCTCTCGAGGTAACCAGCAAAAATGTTCTTAATTGCATCCTGAAACACACAGAACCATGTCTCCTCAAAAGTGAGACAGCTTTAAAAGGCTGGTCGCTGATTGATTATGAGCCCACTGTGTTGAATTCGTACATACACATGGTTGGCGGCACCCGAAACGGGTTAGCCTGTCACAGTGTCCGAAGACAAAGAGAGCCTGCGCTTAACCATCACCAAACGTGCATTTCACCGCACCACTTGTAGCTACACTCACACATCACGTATCCAGTGTAAACTCGAAGGAATAAGACCGGGAGGTGTGTGAGTGAGGCTTTTTTGTCTAACCGGTCAATGTTACCCGGCCACTTGATAGGTCATACCGAACTTGAAACCCTTATCTGTCGGAGAGTCAAAAGAGAGAGCAACTTCGGTGGTAAGATCTAAACCAAGAATGAAGTCAAGTGAACAATGAGAAAAGAACTAAATAGACTAGGCATTGTACAACGTTAAGAGTTGATTACAATAGTACAAGAAGCTTTTCAGTGTGCATTTTGGCGTATTCTACAAAAAAATGAGGATGGAAAACAAGACTCCGGTTGGACTTCGAAAAGAAAAGACAAGCCACTTGTCCCATAATACACCAACAAATTCGATGAATGGTATGTGTAAAAGACCTCGGGCACCCAAGTTTCTGAAAAATTCAGCAGATTAATTGGCAAACGAACATGTACCTAGTCGATGCAATCTTCAGCAGAAGTAGAACGGATGTACTGATTTGACCAACGTGAGCTCAGCGTACTCGTCGCTTGTTCACCGATGACGCACTATGAATAAGTTGAGAACTTACTAATCTAAGAGGGCCAGCACATTTGCTACCGGGCACGTCACAACGCCATACAGTCGCCACCGCAACTTGATGCAGATGGCTCCCGTGCGTACCACGCGGTAGCCGCTCACTGAACTCGTGGATATCCCTCCGAATCTTAGTCTTCCAGGCCGTCCGTTTGACTGCTAAGTCTTCCCAACATCTACAATCAATGTCACAGTGTTAATTGCTTACATGCACAACCTCTTAGTACTTCAGCTTTTGACCACCAGGAATTAGCTGTCTATAGAGCAGCTGCTTCGGAATACCATCATCGCCCATTCGTTGGACCTGACACATATGCCGACGAACTCACAAGAATCACTTTTCGTCCGCTCAGTTGCGAGTCACTTATGGGCCCAACGCAGAGGAACTGCTTGGGATGGAAGCAACTGGCTCATTTTGTAGCCATCAATCAGAAAGGTGTGCAAGCTTATTTGGAAGTAACTGACGGTGAGCTATCAAAAACGTGATCAATGCTGAACACAAAATTGAACGTTTATTTAACATAATCTTTTCACAAAGAAAATGGTAATTGATTAAATCAAGACGTCCAACCTGGCTATCAATCCATACTTACTAACAGACTTCCCACCAGAAGTGTATTTCACTCGATTGTCCCCAGACGGCCACTTTGGTCGAACAGTTATGCTCACATTCCACGTGAGGAAAGTGTTGAGTAAATGAAGTTTGCTGTTGTTTATTTACCAATGTATTTTTTGTCCGTTCTTCAACCCGTTTCATCTCAGTCACAACAGCTCTGTTACTTAACCATGAGGCTCCAATTTTGGTGTATTGTGAAGTGTAAACAAAGGAGCTTACAGGTTGCGCCTCAAATGTATTGTGTACCACATTTATCCGATAGCTAGGGCGTGTGGTTCTGAAACTGAAAATAGTTACAATAATGTCCATCAGTTTGTTTTGAAATCCCAGTACATCGTTTTTGCTTGCCTGTCAAAAGTGAATAATCTATTGTCATCTCAAACTGTTCCTAAACGTTAACTGTAGAACCCAATGTTGAATACGAATGACGACTGATAACGAGAACGATTCTTAACGAACCTGACGTATGACGTACGAACACAGTACCGGGAACAACATACTCATATGCACACAAATGCTATCCTGGTTCTCATCCTATTGAACATTGAACGACCGCTTGTTCAAGTTCCGCGTATTCGGTTATTTTTCCGTTCAAGGCAAACGACACTTATGCCCCCAAATTTCACGAGTTACGGGGTAATCTTTAATAAGCAGATACAGGTAACAGGCTACTCGCGAGTGTTACGTGTTGTCGATGACACTTTATCACAAATGGTAAATTCATTCGGATTCCAACATGACTTTCGTAGCTGTTTGGTATTTCATTTTGGTCGTTGTTCCTGGTCTATACTACTGACTACTATACACAAATCGTGCACCAACATTGCTGGTGCACACTTCCGTAGACCTTTATCAATATACACAAACGTCGCCGTTATGGTAGCAGACTTCTTAGGCTTAAATTTCTACCACCATGTACTGGTGTCCCTTTATTACAGTTTGTGCTACATAATCAGTGATGACTTCTTAACTCTGGAGCCAATGACCTGAAGGACTAAAAACATGTAACTCTCACCACTATCCTACTCCCGACGCCAGAGCAACTTCCAACCTGTTGCCAATCAGGTGTCCCATGCATGAAATGAACAAGTTCTCAGGTCTGATATGCGTTATTGTTGTATGAGGACCTCTCCAACATGCAGTTGACTCGCATGTCATGTGTAAGGATGCACTTATGTAGACACAAAACGCAAGTTTCGTGCACCCACGAGGTAGTCTCATAGTTCTGCCGCGGAGGTTTCCTGACATTCGTCATTCGAAAAAGGCTGTCATCAAAAATATGATTTCAGTTTCATGACTCGTACCAATGTAAGCTGGACTAGTAAAACACATAATACAGTATGCAGTAGGAAAATGACACGTAATCTACTGGGTTGTAACGAAGGTTTCTTATAGATTGTGCATATTAGCGAACCAAACTCTGGACATACTAACCTGTGAGAAGTTCTATTCATCAAGCAAGATTTCGTTGTCCAAACTTAATAGATAACAGAATTCAGACTGACTGCACCATTGATAATATACATATCAGAGAGGCACTGGTTCATGGGATGACACCAATGTAATGGAAATTAGATTCTGTCAGTGATTGACAGCAGAAACACCCAAGAAGTCACAATCTGTTTTCTTAATGATCCAATTTTTGAAGTGCCATTTGAAGAAAAGGTGACGAATTGGCATCTTAAGATGACATCGCATTCGTGCGGGGCTTAACTTGTGGTTTGGCTCGTAGGTAAGATTGTCAGGATTTCAGAACACTATCTTTAATTGTGTTCGTATAGAACAGAGCAGATGTTCCACCGAACAGTTTTTCCCATCTCCATTTCTTGCAATCATTACTGTCATGTTCGGTTTTCAAGTAAAAAAAAAGCAAACTATTTTCCCACTTGCAAACTAGTTTAGTACACTTTTCCAAGAACGGTAGCTTTAGTTGGATGATTTACAAGAGGATACTTGTGAGTTTAGAACGTTTGAGTATTTTCATCGCTTATCTTATTCCACCTTTTTGTTCAGAACAATTTTTGTTTGACTGACACTATGAGGTATGTTTAATTGCCAGTTAACCAACGTAATCGTGTACACTAGGTAATCATGCGATATTACTTAGACTTATTTGTTATGTAGTTGTGCATTCCGATCCCACTTGCTGAGGCCATCAATATACTGTAGGGAAACACTGACGGAAGTATGTTGGAAATAATTATCTGAAATGGAACTTTCGTTTGCCTTCAATCAATCAACTCTGACCCAGATTAAAGATTGCGTTGTTACTACTACGGTGCCGCAGTTGATGCATTAACGTATAACGGTTGTTTTAATCATCCATCAATCACGTAATTCATTTCTAATTAACTTGCTTACTAGATTCACTGAAACGTTAAAAACAGACCGACTAAATAGTCTCTTCAGATTTTCTGGTTGCACAAATGGTTGCCTGACAGTTTTTGTAGACAGTCCACAATAAGCAGAAATATAAGCATTCAATAATTGTGATTATCGGCGTTAAACTTACAAATGAAATGGTACCAAGCATAAATTCCCCTCCAGTCACATTTGCTCGCATCATTTGCTGACAGGTAGAATAGTCACTTAGCTCCCGTCAGAAAGACATACTGGGCTGTAGCTTCCTCTTTGTTTGAAGATTGGTACACGCACTCGTAAAGCATCCCAGTTGATCAGAGACCCACTGATTGTACAGAAGGAACGAATAACCTGTCCTACTTGTAAGCTCATCGCAGACACTACCGAGACTGCCCAGTTACGTTTACCTTACAAAATCTAATCGACCACTCTGCAGCTGAGACTTCTCATCAAACTGAATCCGTAGAAATAATTAAGCTTTTACACTGATGTGTGTTTTTCAGCCAATCCCTTCCAAAACGGTATAATAAACTAGAGCTCCTCGAAAGAGCGGATTCTCATCATAACTGAAAGTTAGCATTCTGCCATGCCTAGATTTTGCAACCGTGATAACCACTATGCAATGATCCTCGTATCAAAGGCAGTCAACTTATCAATTTTCATTAACGTTGATCAAATTCCTGTATTAAAACGCGTTTGCCGATTACAATAAAGCATTACCTGAGGTGACTTGTTCAGAACAGTTTTTATAAAAGCACACTGTTGCTCTCTTGCATGATTCATGTTAACAATCATTTCGAAAACTTCCCGAAACCTCATGCGGTGGACAAATTCATGATCTCAGAACGGGAGAGCTGGACACCAATCTTGGTCCGGAGGAATATATGCCACACCCATGTGCTTCAATGTATGTTAAGCTCAAGACTAGTGACTCCGTTCGAAATGGACCAACTAAAGGAAATCAACTGAATGAGAAAACCGCGGTCCAGTGTGACTTTTTTGGTTTGACATAGTTCCATTGCTGAAACAGAGTTAGCTGTTTTCCTCTGGAACGCTTCAACGCATACACATTCGGAAAATGTCAGTGGTTTACACTAAACACAGACCTCTGATAACATTGTGAAGAATCCACTGATTCCTGCACCCTGACGTCTACCGTGAATGATGATCAGGCTACTGAAGTACGACTGTGAACTACTCTACCAGCCAGGAGACAAACTGCACATTGCGGACACTCTCTCTAGTGTTTACATACCGGGTGCTGTGATGGATGATACTGCGTTCGACACGATCGTATCGATGAACTACTGGACGGCACTGATGGAAGAGATGGTGGGGCTGAAGGACGCGACGGAAAGCGATCCAGTACTTCAGAATGTGGCTCAAGTTATAAAAACGGTTAGTTGTGGGACAAACAGAATCTGCCAAAAGAACTCGTAGTATTTTTTTAAGGTCGGTGATCAATTTGTTCAAGGGGAGTGAATAATTTTTCAAGGAGAGAGGATAGTCATCCCGAAGGATTTGCAGCAGATGTTCACCGAACTAATCCGTGTTGCACTTACTGGGGTAAACAGCTGTACTCGGTGGGGAAAGGAAGTTTACTTTTAACCAGGTACGTTCAGTAATATATAGGAGTAAATAACGAAGTGTGAACTTTGCATAAGGCTCGATTTAAGCCAAGTAAATGGAACGTTCCTGCTAAGCTAACTTCCGAAAAGACCCGGGAAATCAGTTGCGACCGATTTATTCACACACGTCGAGAAACCATACTGAGACGGTGTGGACTATTTCTCGGACTACTTTGAAGTCGGTTGGCTAATTATTACTACCAGAGGTGCAGTCGTTAGCAAACAGCATGCTCATTTAGCTTGCTATGGCAAGCCGCAGGTGTTTTCTTCTGTCAATGGTCTTCAGTTCATGTGCGCTGAATTCAAGACGTTTGCAGATAAATTGAAGTTTCAACATCGAACAAGCAGCACATACCACGGTCATTCAAACGGGAATGTCAGAGGGTCAGTTAGGGCAACCAGAGTACTATTACATTTTGCTCAAGTGTTAGGGGGAGCCCATATCTAAGGCATCTGGGAAAAAACTTGACGAATGAAACCACTGAATACAGTGCAACGAAACAAATGTCCAGGAGAAGGATGTGGACAAAATTGCCGAAGATATCTGAACAGTTACGCTAAAACATTAGACGAATCAAATGTTCAGGAGAGCCTACAACGACACAGAATGCGACAAAAATGTATTACGATTGTGGGGCTCAGAAACTTGAAAGCTTTAAACCATGAGATGAGGTTTACCTCCAGTGTACCCCTAAGAACCCGTGGTGTGTTGGTCAATGATCGTGGGTAGAGTTCATACATTGTTGAGGTGGACGGGATGATGAAAAGGAGAACTTCTGTGTACTGACAGACCGGACTTCGCCGGAAAGAAAGACCAGTGATGTAAGCCACGTAATCAAGAAACAGAAATGGGCAAACTTATCAAAAATGGAAAGATGTACTGAGCTTGAACTGGATCGGTTTCCTGTGTTTGCGCACCAGCTGCTACAGACGGAATTATGGGATCAACCAATCAGATGGCGATTAGCTGTTGTTGACTGCGTATCTGTTTCAAACAGCCGAGCTCCTAGATGTGAGGTCGTGGAACAACGTAGCAACAAAGTGGTTAATCAAAACAGGAGCTTGCCTGTCGCCTAATAACAGTCGTAAATACTGTTGTTCCTTTGGAAAAAATTGCTGTTTTTTTTAAATTGCAGTCGCTTCTTATCGCTCAGATGCTTATTATGATTTTCCTAGACTGTGTGGCACAGTACGCGACACCGTGTGTTTTGAAACGTGAATCTTTCATTTGTGGAGAGTTTTGTGGGCTTTACTTGCAGGGTTTTGCCACTTATCCTAATTAGTATATCACAGTAAAACTTTGCATACAAAAACAAGTCGCCATTTTCGAAGAAGATCCTTAGCAAAAGGTAATTTTTGTTCTGTTCTGTGGGAATGAATTGTCATGTCACATAGAATTTGAAATGCAATCATGTTGCAGGAAGATCTTGGACGATTAATAACGGTAAAAAAACTTAACTCTCAAGAACCCAGGAGCTTTGTTTGCAACCGATCTGTTAGTCGAACCTATTCCGTGGTTAAACCCCAATGTTCACCATTTCTTTGTAACCGTTATGATGTTTTCAGGTTTCAGTCCCAACTCCAGTTCCAAGTGAAGAGCGTACATTGGGAGTCAGTAGTAGCCAGAATTTCCTCCCAAAAATTAGACACCAAACTTTCAGTCTTCAGCATGATGTTCCATTTTGCAGAAGAGACATGCAGGACAAACATGCCTGTACCTGTACGGTCTGAAAATGCGGCCATCACAGTGATATATACATTCTTTGAAACATTAAAGGTCCGTGGAGCTTGTGGATTAGGTGGTTGACTCCAAAGTGTGCCGGCTCCTTCCATAACTATGCCGTTGCAATCAGCTAAGTATCACACTGCTAGATGGGTTTGATCCAATTAGCAGAGACATAAGAAGACGAACGTTTCTTTGCTTTAGGCACACGAGGTAATTACATAAACTTCCCATCACATACAATCTAAGTTTGTACTTGAGCTGAACCTTCAAAACACAATGGGTGCAATTTCTCCGGAGTTTAGACAGATTCGGCGCTGATCAGAGGAAGGAAGCTTCAGTTTCGTTTCGCATCCGTGTGGCCGCTGTTTCCAACTAACCCTTACACTTGCAAATAAGGCTGGCGAACCAGGCGGTGCAGATTAACATATCGTACGAGTAAACATGTGGGAATGCTAAATAAAGAACCTGGTGGATATTGGGAGTTCCATCCTTGAGTTACCGTTGCCGATATGCATGTAGCTCATGCGAGACTTTCGGTGTAATGGAGGTCATGCTAACAGAGTAATCGTCACTTAAGCACTGTACAAGTGCCTTCTATTTAAACGGTTGAGGTTTTGCAAGTACGTGAAAAGATAGAATGAAGCGATGCAGAACACACCTAGAGTTTCGCAATCGGGCTCATCTGTTGGTGGTGGAGGTGGTCATTAGAATGCAGCTGCTGCTCCGGTTTATCTAGCGTTCCTAATAAGTAGAATTATTATTTCGCTCTATTGTATTACCACAAGACGTAAGCACAACTAATGGCTGTCCTCAATCCTGTATCTTTGAAAACCAAAGCACACCCGATCCAAATCACAAACCCACTTTCTTCGAGGAAGGTGAACACGGCATGAGTAGTCGCATATTCAACAGAACTTAAGGTTTCCAAACCTGAAATAGGAAAAATCACAGCTGGTTTCTTGTTTTCTCAGGTGTGGATCAGTAAAGTCACTTCATGTTTGCCAGTTTGAGTTGGCTGTGGCTGGAGAAAAACCAAAAAATGATCACATTGGTTCATTTGCTCATCATCAAACTGACAGCCTACAACGAGTCCGATATTTTGTAGACAAATAAAGTGGACGTAGCGTGAACAAGGTTCGCACCTGCAAAACTTCTTGTTAGCAGTGGGAACTTCCAGTGACTGGATGTTCAGGGTAACATTACCTGAAGGGTCAACACAAAAAAGTGAACTTTTCTTAATGTGACGCATGAACACCATGAAGGTATTTTATGTTACGATGCACATTCAGTTGAGCTTGCCAAAGTGAGATGGGCTAAGACATATTTTGTGTTGGAGGTTATAAAATGTGCCCACAAGGTTTGGTAATTTGGCATGGGGTACAAGTATTACGTTAACCAACCTTATTAAGGTTGTTAAAGCTGGTCAACTGACTAAAATCCACGGTTACCAGAAGCGGACCTTTAAGTGAGTTGAATTTCTTCCGATTTTCATTCCTATACACGAACTAACCCCAAGGAAAACTTCTGTCAAAAAATCAATTTAACGAGGTAATAATATTCTTATAGTGAATCTCCGTTTAAAAATGCAAACTTTCTTAATCTAAACAAAGCAGAATTTTTTAGGTATGAAACAGGTTCTATGCTCGAAATCAAAAACAGTACCAATACCAATCGTCCTTGCACGATGATCTCAGCATCGCTCGATGAACTAAGTATAACCGTTCACAGGCAACACTTGCAAACCACAAGCTTATCTATATCCAGCCAAGGATTAGTCATTAGCCTTGTTGGTTTGAACTGCAGAACACCAGTATCCATCTAGTGATTGCTGGAACACATGAACTCCGTTCATCAACCACGGCTCCTCGTAAGTTCGAATGTCCAAAGAATGCCAGTTATCACGTTCTGAAACTTGAACACATGGACCTAGTCGCAATGTAACTATGCCGTAATTAAAGTGACACAAGTGAGCTGTGAACTGTGACCGCGGACGGAATGACAAGGACTTCCTGAGATCGAACCTAACTAATGCGGCTCTATCCTCGAGGTGTGCAACAAAGGGAAATTCAGGGCGCTCTTAACCTTATCGCTGTACAACATCCAACTTTAATCAGTGAGGGTTTCTCGAAGTTGCGGCTTGTGTTTTGCAATTTTTGTTTTTGGTAATTAAATCTGGCCAGGACTGTTACACACTTAGAGTGACCAGCGCAACTGTATTATACCATTAAGATAATCTCGTTATCCTAAGTCGGCTTGCCCGAGTTAACTATTCTAAATAACATGCTTAGGTAGCTTTTATTAACATAAAGAGCGTTGCCATTCAGCAATGCGTCCTTCGTCTATAGTGCCCTATTCTTTCAGGTGTTTGATAAGGTATGATGTGTGTTATCCAGTCAAATAAGTTTCACCACGCTCATCCTCAGCTTTGCCCCACTTGTCTGCATTGAAGTAGTGAGAGGTTTTCTGTCATGGTACTTCATTACATTTGTCACACTGTTCTCGTTCTGATAATCGATGGTCCTTGAACTCTCCGTGGGAATAGTACAAGGTACTTGACCAGATAGTGGTTGCTGGGACTAACAGCTTTGACCCGCAAGCTATGGATGTTATCAGTCATTGGTCCGATAACCGTGATTCGTGTTCGGACGTTCCAGTGAGGAGGGTCCACACGCAAAGCCCAAAATGGTGTTGGTCATGTCAGGTCGTCAGTCGGGGTTGGCTACTCCTTTGGGTATGACGGACGGATTGCACTGCCGCATGCCTACGCAGCCCACCACGGGCAACAAATAGAAAAACACGCTCATTTATGAGTATCGACTAGAACATTGTGAACAACCTTCTGTGTAACCTGCTCTTCACTACGATAGAAACAAGTCTGAATAAAACCCCAGATCTACGTATGAACGCATGTCGAATTTATTGGTTCTTTCGAGGGACAGCTGTTGTTTTTACTGTACTATACTGAGTTTGGTGGCTTTTCATTTGTCCAATTATTCTGTCTCCACCAAAGAAACATTTTCCTCTCTCCGAAACGTGTCACATGTTGCGGGTAGTTCTGTCTCAACAATCCATGATCGCTGACAAGCGACCGTGAATCCGCGCCACGCAAACATTTCAGCAAGATCTGCTAGATATCCATTTTCAACAATATGCCAAAATTGTTTCGCCATTTTTGAATGCTTGACTGCAAAAGTGCTTTTACTGAATGCGGGAACCGTTCCATTTTTTGTTCCGAGACAGAGGTGACCAATTATTTTTCGTCCCATTCTATCCATATGATGAAAAAACATACCGGATACATCTACCGATGGTTCCTACTGTTAAGAAAACACGTGGTGAACAGCGTACCTATTTCCCCACATACGCTTATGCCGAAAGACTAACAGCATGTTCTTCACCTAATAAAAGGTGAACCGGAAGAAGGCAATTTTTTCTGTGTAAGATGTAACTTGAATAGACGGATATCGGGTCTCTCGGTTCATTCCAAAATTTGTCAAAACGACTTAGTTGGAACTAGTTCTATTCACTGGATTCCATAAAACACGCTTTACATCTTTGTTTTAGACTGAAGTCTGCAGTTTCCTAAAATGGAGTAATCTTCGACAAACTGTCCTTACTGTTTCTTACATAGGTTTCACACCTCGCTTATTGGTCAGTCGTACTAGGATCACTTAGTTCTAACGTTTTATTAAAGCTTTCGTGTATGGATAATTTTGAGAAATAAACATATTTATGAACCACAATAAACTGTGTGTGAGTCGATTTCCCGATAAAGCATTTTGATGACGACCAGTTTTCTGAGCTAAAGCGAACGATAAAACTACTTTGAACAACCTTCATCACAGTCACGTCTACTGCGACCCCTTTTGCCAAGTTATTCGCAAGCAATGAGCTGAGTTGTGCTTGAAAAGTGGAGAATAAATGCTGAGAAATTATTAACAAAAAACTGTGGTGAGGGAAGTAACCGCCACAATCCGAATACCAACTTCAGATACCGTCAATCCTAGGCGTTGTCTGTTAATTTGATATCAGAATTTGATAACGGGATTTGCACCGTCGCTCAGTCTATTTATATCTGACAGGCCGTTTTACTTGTGATCTGCGGATAAACTTCCTGTGAAGTTATGTGGCATCTTTTCAAATTGTACACTGACCGCTTTGTTGTCACGTGCTTTTCGAGAAAACCAACGGACATGAGATACAAGAAAATTAAAGAATAATCATGAACTATGGTGGAACAATTCCGGTTGGTATGCTTTTGTCTATTCACATGTGAAAGAAGTTGTAGAGTTCTGGTAATGTTTCGCACGCATTTTCATGTGTATATCGAGAGAGTATGGTTACTTCTGCTGCGGATCTTGGTTTCAGTTAGCCATTTCTTAGCTATCCGCATTTTAACAACACAGTCCGTGGAGCCTGCTAGTTTGACGAGTATAATAAGGTGCCAATTTGTAAGGCTTGACAAGGGAATTGGCTTTTGGTTAGAAGGGAGAAACGAGGGGGTTTGAAGTTCAATGTTTTACAGTCTCTTGTCGAAAGCGGGCCTTTTTGACAGACCGGAAGGAAATTTAAGAAACATTTTTTTACGTACAAATATCAGAACACAAAGGGTGACTCCACGCTAGCGTCTTCATTATTTTTCTCAATTCTTTCTATTGAGTCTTTTCAGATAATATTCGAGTGAACACTTTCTTTGGATAGCTTTTGCGCGTTGCAAAACGATTGCGGTCGGCTGGATAACAGGAAGTGCTCGAGAATGTGGCGTTCTGTCAATTTTGTCGCAGTCTACGAATCTGTGTGGATCCATGAATGTGGACGATCGACCACTTTTGTTAAGCATAGGGACACTGAGTGATATTTCTTTATGAATCCAGTGGTGAGCTCCTAAAAACCATCTATTAATCGCTGAAGAAGTCATTAGCCGATGAAAGCACATTAGGATCATCTGGTCTAACGAACTGCCTTCGTGGAAATCTCGAATGCACAGGTTAACAGCCACAACGAAGAATTCCGCTGCGACGGAAACGTTGCCATCAGAAGCTATATGACCAACGTGAAACTGTCTGTTTTATGCTCATTGTAGCCAAAATCGTTAATATGGAAGTCTCATTTCATCAAACGTTTGAATCATGTCCGTTTGAATCTGCGTTCATTTTAGCGAAACATTTGAGGGTAACAACAGGTCAACTATTCTGTCTCTTTTCAGGCTAGTCTGACTGACAAAATTCTTTTGACGGTGCTGAACGCTTCTCACTGTCTCAGCCTCAAGTTCCTATATAACCCAATCCGTGTATACGTTCCACCGAATCACTGACCTAACACCCAAATGACGTGTTAAACCATATAGGAGCATGATTTTTACTCACAATCGTGAACCCAGTCAGGCTTATAGATCATCGGTCTTACAGTTCGTCACATGTACGATTCGCTGGATACGTACACCGTCGGTGGAATTAATCCTTGTAAGTACGAAAATATCTACAAATATGACGCTGTACCTCAAACCTGGAAGGCTCTATCCACAATGAATATTTGATGATCAACACGAATCTGACTCTATTGTCGAGCAGGCTACTTCTGTTTCCAACGCGTCTAAACCGGACAATAATAATGACTTGGCAGAAACATGGCTACCTGTGAATTTATCTCCTATGTCGACTTCTACGATTGACAGCGGCCACTTTGTTTAGAACTTGTTACCAATTTCTATCCATATTTTGGTAGAGCAGAAACGGAACTTGCTAAATCATACATACTATGACAAACAAACACAACTTAAATTTTCGTTTTACTATTTAAATCTGGCTTTGCAGTGATACACAGTGCCATACTAATATGCCGGCAACGCCTCAGAAACATTGAAGTTTGCTGTTCATCAGCTGGACACTGTGAAAAAAGTTGCTCCTCCTGTGGATTTTGCATGTGCGCAATATACTACCGAAAATAACAGCTACTGTGTCGTTAAGTAGTTCAATTTCACAGCGCCTCACTTTTGACAAGTAGTCGGTGGCTTTTCGTAACAGTAACCACCTTTATACAGTACAAAACCAAAAATTACATTAAACACCGGTAGCACGCTGATATTATATTTCAATTCGATAACCGAAGAACCCTTGAACTTGAAATACTGTAACTTTTGGAACCAACCTCAACCTAACTTGTCTAATTATTGTGGTCTTGCTTGCGATGTTCAGTGTAAGTGACCGTTGACAAAACTATAAGGACTGAACAAGAAGATGTGGTATTAGTTCGGCAGAAACTTTTGGTAAACGCTTGAAATATAAGCGTTACATCATTTTGTGGTATATTCTGTCGTTGCCAAGGTCAGTTGAAACGTGGTGGTAACAACCACAGGTCACGTGTCCACATTTTCTCAGTCTGACGTCGAGCGGAGTCATGAAGGCTAAGCTACTGTTTGAAGCAATGCGTCCAGAAATTCAGAGTACCCAGGCTGGATTGATTAATACACACTGGACCTCAATATTTACCCAGTCTAACTAACTTCTACCTTGTTTGTTCACACACCGTTCAAAATAACCTTAGTTAAAACTGTGAACCTCATGTTCCAAAATGTTCGCAATGACCAGAATATATTTACAAAACAATGACCATTTCGAGAGAGAAGCTTACAGTGATGGTCTCCATCCTTTTGTCCCCCCACTTTATCACCGCTTTTTAGGAACCACAGATCAGTTTGGTATATTTGACAATGTAGAAGACGTCCAACGATGAAAAACCAGGTCCTCGTCTGGATTCGAACCAGCGACAGAATGAGCTTGCCCATAAACTGCAATTGTTTCAACACCTCAGTTAAAAAGCCTCGTTGGAGTCCAGTTTTTGCAACCGAAACTCTTCTGATTGGAAGAGGAGTTTCACGCCTTCTTGCTCAGAGTTTTCGGTGACGCATGGAAGAATATTGTGTCATATTCCCTCCGGAATTGCCATCTACTCGCCTACCGTTATCTTATTAGATAACAATTATACGGACACTGAGCTACATCTTGGTATGCGTAAACATTCGAGATTAATTTGTGTGTACAAAGTCATTCACAAGTTTAAACCATATTTCAAGTTGCACCAGTTACCAAAGTTCATTTCAATGCATCCAATCTAATGCGCCTTTTTCAATAATTATACAGACCTTTCAGTCAATACAGTCACATAATAGACCGGCTATGGACTGTGGGGTTACAGATTGAGAAGACCGAGTCGTGGGCTCATCGATCGGGGTCTACGTGGTAGGTAGTGAGCCTTTTCTTAGGGCGATCGGACGAATAAGACTGGCAGTTCGCACGTGATAATTCAGTGATGATGCTTGTTGTGTAGTCAGCAGTGCAGTGAACAAAATAGATGCAACATGAAAACGTTACCGGGGTCCAAATCCTTGTCTTTACGAGGAAGTGCACTACTGACGAGCTCTAGCTAGATTGAAACTCCAGTCCAGTACTTCTTTTCGAAATGAGCTGGTTAAGAAATTTGTGGGAGTGCGGGAGCTAAATCCGATTTTGAGTGATATTCAACGTATACTCACCAAAATCCCTTACTGACTATTAGCAAAATCTGCTAATCACAGCTTTACAACTTTTGTCCTGAATGACGTAGGCGGTACACAACACTACTTACAGGTGAATGTGATTGAACGTCCACGTACAACAATTGGGTTGTGTCTGATGCGGAGTTGATACTGCGGTGATCTTCAAGAAAATCATATCCAGAACGTAACTTCCAATGTTGGCAAGGATGCGCCTTAATGATGAGTTGTAGTGAGGGTAAAACCTGAGTCTAATGTTTCTTTTCGAAAGTTTTCAGCTAAAAAGTCCGTGGACATGTCGCAACTGCAATCAGTTGCACGTGATTTCAACGTATATCTCTATTTTACGTCCGAAGTACCTACATCGCTTAGTTATACAAGTGTGCTTCGAGAACTTCATTTCGGACCATTCAGACGTTATTCATCTGTTTCAAATTTGCTGCACCAGCACAGTCTCTTCGTCAATAGTTACAAACAGCAAACGTCCAATTGTGCTGAAGTAGTATTCTGGGTTTTAAGACGTATGAGTCATGTACTTAATGTTCTGCTGTGCAAGTAATATTTTACAACTTCCTGTTTATGTATCAGACCACCCAATGTTAAGCAGTCATCGGAACAAAAATGGTAGGAACTGGTGCGAGAATGTGGGTGCGGAATTTTTGTACAAATACTTTACCTTGCAGATAACCACTTCTTGTTTATGACTAAACGTAAAGGGAACCGTGAGCGTCAATCGTTCACCTTCAAAAGATCACAGACTGTGTTATATTGTTCCTTTCCTGAAATAATACCTTTAATTTATCATTCTATCAAATCAGATGTAAGCAAATTTCGTACCATACATAGTTGTTGGTTTTCATTCATCTCTCTGTTATGGACACTAAGTGTCAGTACCAGTGGATCTGTTTTAAGTTAAGCGGTCAATTGTGGAATTCTTCTCTTGTTCTCACCAACCAGAACCGGCAAATTCCATAAGGTGGTTCTCAACAAGCTGGCACTTAAGTGTATTCTGACGAGATTTTTCTGAGCGATTAATTCACTGACAGAAGCGTGGCTCGTCCTCGACTACCTCGGTGATTCCTATCATTCACAGCAAGTGCAATACGCAGCTGATATATTGCTGTTTACGTCAGTAACTTAGCAACACCTTGACAGCTGAACTGCATCTCACTGAACACTGATCTACCGTTCTATTATTTTTGCAAGCGCTGCAATGTCAAATGAGCTCACTACTGCAAAAACTGCCTACAGTTCGCAATTACGTGGTGGTCAGTAGCCAGTCGACGTGTGGCACAATGAAAAGGTGTTAATATGAAACGTGAGAACTTCCAGTAATTGAACAATGGGTGCCAACTGCTCACTTCGGAACGTGTCCTTCGACTAAACAGAGACGTCGGTTGGTTTCAAACCTCGAAATATTGATAACTATCTAAGTACCATTGCACAACTAGTACATCGAGATAATACGCGATTTGATATCTTTCGGAGATAGATTTTTCCAGCTGAGTCATAAGCATCATTTTCTGTTAACGTTCTAACTGTTCCGTGAACGTGCACCAATTATTTCTTCGTTCCTTTGACTCCCCTGAGTTAAAGCACTCAGGGTTAGTGAATTTAAACTGTTTTGTTCTAGTAGAATTTCAGTCACCTACTTGGCGTCTGCTCAACCCGATTTTTATACGACTGGTCTCCAATTATTCACTCGTCATATTCATATTCGTTGCTCTGTGAGCATTCCTTTTGAAATCGTTGGTTTACTAATTGTAAACAATTTAAATTCTTCGAGTTCCCAAATGTTTCTTGCACACACTCACATCACTTCAATTGTTTCGCATCGCCCATTCTTCTGTTGGTTTAGAACATTTTGTTCCAGTGAAATAATTTCCTGCCGAGTAACGACCATTTGCGTGACTGAAACGGAGCCTTCAAACTTCTTGTATTCTTCCCATACTTCCAAATGACTAGTTGAAACAAAGTTGATGTAGGATAGGTTTATATTGACAAACGTTGAATCAGCTCATTAAAACGATTTGTGATCTACGAAAGGTAACTATTCAGTTTTTGGTGTGCTCAGTTCAACAAGTGATAGACAACTGATTCCTGAAGTTTAAGTTACACAATAGTGTATTTATTTTTAAGAAAGCCAACGTAAGTTCTAACCATTAGTTACAAACGTTTTATTCGAAAGAACCGTTGGTTTAGTTAAGTGGATAACAAAAAGATGAGCAGGTCATGCTTATGTTAAAGTCAAGTGTTGTTAGGACCAGCAAAAAAATACTACTGGGTGCGTACGATTGTTTTCGTTAATCTTGTTGGCAAAACTTGTTTCACCAAAGCGTTAGCTTTCGTTCCCGTGTAATTTTATGATGGTTTGCTCACCGAGCATTTGCTTGACTCATCGATGGAATGAGTTGGAACAGTGATCACGTAACTGATAACAAACACGTCGTACTTAACGTATACTGACCGTTTTTCTGACTCACACTAGTCACTGCTGTCATATTTATTGTGTAGCCTGGTGATCAAACACCGGAAACAAGTCTTGTTCGCTATTCTGTCGTTCTCATGACTTCGATTGTGATCAACAATCAAACTAGAATAAGCCAATATAATTCAACCAGCAGCTGCACTGTTTGAACATTCACGCGATATTTTGATAAAAAGTCGGTCATCAAAGCGGGATCTTCAATATCTACTTATGTGACCAATTTCTGGAGACCGAATTCTAGTTCACATTGCATCGAGGTTTCTATTTCAACGTTGTGTACACTTCTGCATGGTACTGGCTGTTTTGCCAATGATGTTTGTCACGGAGTTCTTGCGCGTTACTTCCCACCTGCTGACTTCATCTCTCTTGTTGTTCTTGATCTAACCGCTACAAGCTTTGACCACATCTCATTGCAACGTCGAGAAATTTTGTTGAATGTCAGGGTAATCGCTACTCCGCCTTGATTAACCACCAAAGTGTCACCTTTGACATTGAAAGAAAGTGTAAACACCGGAGGAAAAGCCGAAGTAGGGGTATACATAACTAAGATTTAGCAAATCTGCCAATGAGCCGCAGAAGAGCAGTGCTTCTCATTTTTTAGTTTGGGGACCCAAACTCTTTACAGATAAATACAAGGAAAGTTTTGTTTTCCACAGCTAGATTTTGTGTTTTGAAAGATCGTTAATTAGTTTCTTTTTACAACCTGAAAACTCGACTCAAAATACTTACAAATAGCTTTGAAACATCGTATACTGTTCACGAAGAACAAAATGGAATTTGTGTAGGTGACTTGCATAGTGTGTTCAAAGAATTGTTAACCTTCAACACAAGTACAAAAGCATACACTTCATGTCGAGTTTATTAGTGAAGGTTGACTTTTTTTAAAGTTGCTTGGGTATAACTCACTGGACTGTCCAATGTGTTTAGCTGAAGCTCAATACTCACTGATTGTGTGTATTAGTGAGTCGTTCTAAATGAACTTTACAAACTCGATGAATTTTTTCGGTTAACTTCCATTGTTGATTTGGCAGAAATCTTACGTTTGTGTTGTAAACTATGTGAGCTATTTCCTCGTTCACGCCGCCAGATATCACAACTTCCTTGAAAAGCTGAACGTATGAATATTTGATGAGTTGGTCCTATGCTTGTGACACTGACTGAAGTGATTCACTTACCAACAACTGAGAAATGATCCTCACCACTTTTGAATGACAGCAGGCGCGCTATTGATTTGGTTCTTTTCTTCATTTGTGATACACCAAAGGTATTCTTTTGCTTGCACTAACCGCCACCGGAAAGGTAACAGAAGGATTAGTTGACTTTGTTTAATCAGTGCGGAGTAGCAAGTGAAGTACACCAAGTATTATTCCTCTATGTGTATGCAGTTACCTGTTAGCGTCGATCATATGGGAGTTCCCTCTGATGATCAAACGACTTGGCGACTTTTATACTGTTCTTCTGGAATGTATAACTTCAACGTATCTGTGTATTAAAAGTTGAAAATTTGGAGAAAATTTCTTCGCTGATAGAGCTGTCAGTAGGCTTTCGTCAGTTATGAGAACAAAATTTTCAGGTACTGTTTAAAATGGATTATTTAATCCTTTGAATGGAAACGAAAACACCTACTGTAGGACACAGTTGCCATCCAGCGCGATCATGATGTAACTTAATTATTACGTTAATGTGGCAAATAAATTATACGTGACCATAGTCTTGGTTAGTTTAGTGTGTTACGATTTGTTAGCTAGCCCTGCTCTAGAGGGGTCTCAGAACCACCACTGAGCACACTATAAAGTTTGTTGGGACCACAGTGTGGAATGACTGAAAAATAACCTTCTGACATCCCCAGCATCCATTCAACTAGCAGTTATAGTACACTGCGTGCACCGGAGGATGCTTAGCAAAACTGGCCCCTGGATCATCACAACGCATCAGTTCTCGAGTTGAAAACTACAAAGAATTTACTGGTTGAATTCACAGTCGATTTTGCTGCCAAGTAATTGTCGTCGAACTGTTAATTTAAGCTGGTAGATCCTATGCCAAGACTGAACGTAGAAGTATATTTTCACCAACAATACTTTCCACGTTTTTGTATCTTTCCGATTTTTTTACCACCTCGTCTACTGAGAGTCAAAGAATGTTTTAACCAATCATGCCAAACCGATTGCAACCACATGCCTAATAAGATATTAAACTGAAAGCTTCTGTAATAGGTTCAATTAATGCGGAATTATTGCTCTCTCGCTAAAATGTGGAGACATTTGGTTGCTAATTCAGACCACTTGATCCAAAAGTGCGGCTCTGCACAAGATATGAATTGTCGAAGTCTCCTTCACGTGTTATCCCAGCAGCAGAAGAAGTGTTTATTGTTTCATGTGCGTGCGTTTTCTGGTGAGAATAACCGAGCCTGGCAGATTGTTGACTTGTTCTTTCTTGAAGTTAACAGACACTTCTGCTAAGTAATCCAAATATTTGTTCATCAGTAATAATAGGAGATATACATTGCAAGATGTTAACGCTTGGTTTACTCCTTTCGATCACGATCGTTAAACATTAGAATATATAAGAAACGCGGATAACAACACGATGGAGACATTCAACGATTGGGTTTGTATGAAAAAACTGTCGTCAGTTCCAAGGCAGACAAACTGAGTGAGTCAACAGTCTATGCACACACAGAGCCAGACGGCGAGTATTGATCAACATTGTCTCGGAGAAAACAAGCGGTTTCGGGTTCTGGTTACGCAACAGTACTTGAAACGAGTTGGGTGGGTCAACAACATGACTTGTTTTCATGATGTGCTCTATGATGGATGAGGTCGGGTTTCGTCTCAATCGTTCTTTTGACAATTTCTGTTGCATCATGACGTGTATCAACCACTTGGGCATATGTTCAGCCATTCATTGTCGTAGGCACCAATTTGTTCTGCAGATCTAGACTTCACCGCAACTGCAAGTAGATACATGTGAGTAGATACATGTGAGGCAGGATATTTCGGCAGGTTACGATTACGAATAAGCTGAGCGACACACCTGGTTGTGGATAGCAATCGCAATTCAGCCGTAGAGGATGTACGAGTTAGAGCAGACTGTAATTTTTGAATTGCGTCAGTTGTGATATCATCGCCTTTGAAAGATAGATTCAAAAGACTTGATTCTTCGGAACCGTACTCACGACAATCTTGGTCAGTATTTTCTGACTGTGAACATCGTTGGACTTCTCAGGGTATCCGTTTACGAGCAGCAACTTTCTTACTTTCGTTTATGGAACGAATGGAGTTGGTCTGGCTTGAAAGTTTTGAAACTACCTTCCAGTAAAGACAATGAAATTATCAGACGTTTCGCAACAAAGTAAATGAATAATGTAATTCAGACAGACTGATTACTAGTTCAGCAGCAGACGGCAACAAAACGAAAACATTCTATGAGGTGTTCTGTGTTGTAGTTACATAACAAAAATGAACTTCTTTCATCTCGTTTTAATCGGGTGGTAAAGCATGAAAGTGCACAGTTCCTCAGAGGAAATCTGCGCCTCTGTGTATTTCAAGATATTGTAAAAATACGTTGCTCACTGCAGAAATTGAACTGAAATGTCGGGTGAATTGACTTACTAAATCCTTACACCTCACAAAGACAAGTGAGGTGACGTTTATATTGCTTTGTGCTATTAATCAATTTGTCCACTTAAATCAACATACTCCCGGTTGCCTCACATATAATCTTCCTCAAAACTTTTCTGAACTTTCGTTTCAGAATTAGTAGGGACAGTCTGGAGCCTCAATTAACATAATTCAAAGCGCATTGTTGGGTAACTTAGGAATAGAGGGATTGATTTTCTTTCAGGTGGTACGGATAAGGCATGATATTCTTTCCCTCTCTAGGCTGATTGCACTTCCACATACGTGCACTCGCTTATCTGCATCGATCGCCCAAATGCCCTCATCGAACAGCGATGATTCTTCTTTTCACTGGTTGTTACACGAGTCTACTAATCCGTGTTAGTTTCATCTGAATCAGTATACTCCAGCAGTATACTCCCTAACACAATGATCCAGCTTATAAAGAAATACTTGTACTGGCGCCTCGCTACACGCTTTTGAAGTACAGCGTCTCGTCCATATGTTATCGGCGAATATGGCTTCGGAGGCATCCATCTCAGTTAAGATAATCTTGGCATTTTTAAAAAATCCTGTTAACCATCCAACCAGTGTTCACTAATGAGTGCATTATAGAACTTAATTCAGGTGAGCAAGCTAGTCAAGGTGACTGTTCAACGTTGTAGAACTACCTGAATGTCCGGGCACACCTGTCATTGTAAAACAACTTGGATATCATTTTTGGACGTAACAGCCTTTGCGAGAGAATTTTAAAACGTAACCAATAAGCCTGCACATAACCGGATTGCATTGCATGCATGTAATTTTGGAGTGGTATCACTAATAATAATAATTTACCAATAAATTGCTTGATATATACCAATGAACAAGTTAAGCCTCAGGGAACTATGCTGCGATTATCAAACTCGTGAAATACATGTTTCAAATCCAATGAGAAATCTTCAATGTGTCACTGATTGGTAGTCGGCAAAACTCACTTGAGGGTATGTGCCCAGAAGTCAGGAAACATTGAAAAATACGTTGTCGTGTGCCCCTGGAGTGAGCGATAATTTAGATTTTTTTAAAACGTAAATTGAAACGAGTTCAGACTAAGGTTAAGAGAACCACGATTCGCACCAAATGGGCACCGCATACCGTTTATGTGTAGTTCTAACAGTCTCACTGTTACCGCCCAGCACAAAACACGCTAGGGCACGCATTTTCTTACTACTAGAGAAATCTTAAATACTTCTTGTGAGAACGGTAATTTTGCAACTCACGTCATCTGCTGACGATGCTTCTCAATAAGCGGCAATTAGTAACTCATTTGCACAATTGAATGAACTAACGAATCTATCGGACTTCATGGCATATCATCCGACTGCCTCCAGTCATACTGTTTCGTTTTGTTCAGCCGAAGAGCGATTGCGACTGACATAGGTTGTGTAAGATATACAGGTGCGACAGTGAGCTTTTTACTACAGGTAAGCTCCGAATCTGACTTAGAACATATTGGTTTTTCGTCAGCCTCCAAGCAAAAAAGTCGAAAAGCAAGCAAGATGATAAGTATGCTTATGAGAGACCAACGAACTGACCCTGTTGGGAAGTGTGAGCAGCAACATGCGTATATATGTATAAATAAAATATATACTCTGTTCCTCGAAATCAGGTCACTCATTACTCGTACCTTATTTCCGATGAGATGTACCAACTCTCATGTGGTTAGCTAAGACGTTAGGGTTTGTCAACTGAGTAACAATGCTAGCTTAAGAATGTTTCTTTCTCAGCAGTTTATCAAGATTTTCAATTTAATTACCTCGTCGATCAAGAACAGACTCCTATTCAGAGGCTTCTTCCAGCCTTTGATGGGGTTCTTTTTACTACATGTGGCTTGAACTGTTGATACTCAGTCGTCACCAAGTTGTTCGTGTGGAATGAAAAAGTCCCCAAAACTCGCAGACTGTAGTCCCATATATCGTTCACATTGACAACTAGAGCTTACTGACAGAAGCCCGCCATCGGCCATTGTGACTACTAATATATCGACGAAAACTGGATTTCTGATGGTTGGGAACAGTGGTGGTGTTGTTTGTAGCTCTGGTACTGTACAAACTCACTTTCTTGAGCTCCTTCAATTTACCTTCGCCGCAATCTTTTGATAATCCATTTAAACACTCTCTGATTTCCTGTCAAACCAGTTTGCATTTTCAGTTGAACACTGATCGATGTTTGACACTGCGTGCGGCGGTCATCGTCCTTTAGTCGCGTGCGATGTTTTTCCAAATTAAAGCGGTGTCTTACATATTTACTTCTTTGACATATTTTGAGAGGACAATTGAGAAAAGCAGTATGAAAGGTCATGGACATGAACTTACTCTGCTTTAGGAGGCGCGTATTTACTGAAACTTAGAAAATTACTATTCCCACTTCTATGTAAGTGATGCAAACACTTAGATATAGCTGCCACCAGTTTTACTCAAAGACGTTCCTATCAGGACTCAAGCCGGATGTGGTAAATAGAATCATCGATATGGCATGTTGGAAAATGTTGGTCAAATAAGTAGCAACTCACTGTTGAAGTAGCGTATCGTTTTACACCATGTGAACTTTGAAAATATGTGCCGGATATCCATCTTCGTGAGAAAAAATGAATAACTAGAGTTTAGGAAGAAGTGAATTTCTAAACAACCGTTCGAGCTCATGCTCTAATCTAGGGAATCCGTGAAAGCTATTTCTTAGATCAGCGTTATATGCGGAGCAAAGGAACTTGACTAGTGAGTAACATGTTGGAGAGTTTGCGAGTAGTATTGTCACTGTGGATGTGACTAAATCAAATAAGCAGAAAAACTCCCAAGATTTTTTGAGGCATCCCGAAACTTTTATTGTTCTCGCGAGGTAGTCTAATCAACTTGAGGTGACCGGCCTGAGGGATGATTAGAGCAGATGTTCAACAAATGTTTCGAGCGTGAATGATTTACCACCTGGTATTTACACGCAATTTATGGAATAAGTGGTAAAGTAGACGTGAAGGGATACTCCGTTGTTGATAATCCTACATTTTTGAATAAAACGCTGAATTTATCTGTTCTCCATTCTCGTGTAGACAATATATTTAAACGTCTGTTTGCTCTTTTGCATATTTTCAAGGCACAACATTGTCTTCATCACTCTGCTAGTTGCAAGGCTTTTTCTATTCATCACACGATTACGTCCAAGTTCACCTATGTCAAATACCTGAACAATATCTTTTTCTCAAAATCATATCTAGTCATCTTATGCGACTAGAGTGGTTTGCCTCCTTAGGTCTCGTGTGAATTTAGATCATAGCTAACCACCGCCTCTGGTTTTCACACTCTGGTTGTACTTTGTTGTAATTTCATATGCGTTTCACGAGAAAGATATCACACCTTGTCAGACGCATACCAGATCTGTTTACAAGTGAGGTAATGCTTATATACAAAACCTAATCCAATCCTACTAATTACAAGGGTTTAATATTCGTGATGTGTGTCGTATGAAGTATTCCCTTATAAAATCCATACCCTATTAGAAGTATGTCGACCGTTAACTGCGCTTTCAGCAACCCACGAATATAAACTGTAATTTGTGTTTACAACATCGCACAGCAGTTAGGCTCATCGGTTGACTGCGGTTTGTTTTTGAAGGAAATATTGTTCAGTTTTTACTCGAACAAAATGTAACGTTTTTGCAACTATTTTCACTCGGAATAACCAGCTCGAATAACTGTCCAGTAAACACCAACAGATTTGATAACAAACGGACTAGTAGAAAACAACGTTAAGTAAAAACAAAGGCAAGATGAAAACATGTGAAACGTAGACACATTAGAACCTGATACTTCTCAACATTCAGAATCAGTGAAACTCATAGGAATGAAAGATAGGACGAAAAATGATGTGAATGACTCAGTTAATGAGGGAGAATGTGAGTACTGTCTAACAGATTCTTCCAATAACTGAATTATCCCCTTCATCTGCTATCCTCTCTATGCCTTCTGGAGAATTTTGTGGGCACCCTCACTGATTAGTAGAGTGTAGTTCAGCAGATAGTGTACTAACAGAACGGTTACCAGCAAGCTGGTGCTGAAGTGAGTAGGTCAGATCAGTACACTGACATATAAACAAATTGCATTTTCCGTTGAAAACAACAGATCAGTAACAAACCAGTAAGGTGACATGATAATTATTCTATCCGCATGTAGCAATGTTTTAAGTCAGTTATTCTTTGCATTAATGGATCCCTTCTTATCGAATTAAACAATCAAACTGCTAGCGTGTCGCATTCACAATCGCTTTCACATCTAGTAGTGAAAGGAAACCTTCTAAATGATCGACTAATGACGTTACTTCCACAATATAACTTGCGTGAAGATTCCATAGCTATCGCGTGCGATCATAGGGAAATTTACGCACACTGTAAATTGTTCGTTATTTCTGTGTCACTGCTTTCTCGCGTACACGTACATGACAACCATCTGAATAAAACAGCCCCAGTTGGATAACAATATCACTGTGCATTGGGTCTGTAAGAAATTCAAATTGACTGTACTGCTGGGTGAGAAAAACCATATTTCCAACTGACCTCGGAGCGACGAGAGGAAATACTGACCAGCGCTGAGTTCGAAAACCTTGTGGGCGTTCATTTGAAAACCGCTGTTTTCTTTTTGCAATCGTTCTCAGAAATGAGAAAAATAGAACTGTTGTAAAAGGGGTATGCTTGCACGTTGACCTACTCATTGGCTAACGAAATGCACTAGTGAGTAGAGTTCAACAGTTTGCCTGTGCTGACTAGATTACCATACCGAATGAAAATGATTACGCCATATATACATATATATGGTAATATGTGCACATATAACCAGATGCTATGCATTTCTGACTTCCGGAACGACAGTGATGATCGCATACCGAAGTTTTCTTCAATAATATATAAACTTTTCCGACACTTTCAGCTCGTAAGAACTGTGCTCAGCTATTTCACTTAGTATTTTGCATGTGAACACGGATTTGTTTGCTTCGGTCTGCTGTTAGATGACTGGATTGTTCTGAGTATTTACAGCTACTGATGAGTAGTCGAGGATTTGGTTTATTTTTACGTTGACCATCCCTCACATTTGATCGCAACCTGCGCATTCAGATTTATTTACAGTTAATTTGGACATACAACAGCAAGCTACTCCTACTACTACGTAGCAACAGGATTTGTCTTATTTCTTATGGATGGACAATGAATAACGTTAGTGAATATATGAACCTTCCATGAGAAACATATTTAGCAAACTATAGGTTCAGGTTGCGGTCGAAAGCAGTGAAATGTAAAACGTTCTGTGGTACCTTGTTGATCAATCGTTCTTCGTCTACTGTGTACTATTTGCGTAATGATAACTTGTTATGAATGGATGGTACAAAATGTCGTCTCATTAAAGTCACAGATCTCTCATTGCTACCGCTTAGCATGAACGAAATAAGCCTGCTTCAAAAAAGAACTAAAGTTCAACATTCATCGGAAGCAATTGGAACCAACGGATTCACGTCTCAACTATGAATTGGATCTATGCAGACGTTACGAACAAGGACGATTCAGAATTGTGAGAGTTTTACAGGCACAACAGTCAGCTGCCTCAAATCCAGCCAAGACGGAACAAGATACACTTGGTATAATCGGAAGTGATCAACAGATTCATGTTACTCAGGCCAATATAGTCAACGTTATGGTGATTCTTGATCAGAAAGATTACCAAAGAACGTGTTGGAGCATTTGTGAAGAAGTGAATGGGCAAACCACTAACGCAACTCCCAGTAAGTTCAAAGCATAGTCCAAAGCATAGTCTACCTTGTTCACTGTCAATCCTAACACAACCCGTCCTTCACGATTCTGTGGCCTCCTAAAACTGCATAAAACGGGGATGCTCATCAGTCCAGTTGATAAGCTGCGCTTATAATCAAACCATCGCAGAACAAGTTAGTAAAAACCGTGAAGTGTTCACTTGGTTTTGTTAACAAACCCGGACACGTGACATTACTTAATGATTTGATCTTTCTTAGTTTTGACATGGCCTGTTTATATACTTGTGCACCGGTAAAACGCAGTATTGGTGTCAATCAAGAGCTGGTAGGAAGTGATGACTCTTTCATTGCACTTACTGATTATTCACTTCACAAAGGCCGCTTTCGTTTAATCTTTCTCACAATAAACAAAAGGTTGTACAGGCAACTCAGTGATATAGCTATGGGTTCCCGTAAACATCGTTTGCATGGGTCATCTGGAGGTACAAGTTGTGAATGAATTTATCTATCCTCCACAAATCTGTT
>QNGE01000362.1:0-185566 GCA_008508345.1 Paragonimus westermani | reverse complement strand
GGACGTAGTCATTTTCAGTAGTTAGGTCCCTTCCCGTCCCCTTCTTTTTCCTTCTCTCTTTCTATATAGGTTTTGCTGTTTCTTCATGGTTGTGTGGCAGTTAAGCATTAGTGTTAACCACTGATGTATTGCTGTCTATGATGATGATGATGATGATGATGATGGTCGCGATCAGTCCCTACAGTTTCCTAAGTTAAAATGCGACACCAATGTACTCACGTCGGAAACTGAAACCTAAGAGTGTTCACTTAATTTCCAGATTGCTTAGTCAAAGTTGCTGAGTAACAGAGATTTGAGGTTTCTGCCTACCTCAAACCAACACATTCACGTCGGTATCTCAAACTCAATTCGCTGCATCCACGCGGCGTGAAGAGAGGTCACCAATCATTTGTCAACAGCGCTAATAAGGTCTGGACGATTGGACTGTTTAAAATGAAAGGGTTTACACATATAACGGAACTGTTAGCCGTCAACCAATAGCCAAACATCTTCATAAAAAACTCGATTTGAAACATGCCAGCTAAGACAGAAAACAGAGGACAGCGAATCCTTCCATCATATTTTGTATCGTGAATGAATCGCAGAAACAATTTATTCTACCCTCTTTGAGTATGGCATCTGGACCGCAAGTACCTCTAGAAGGACTGGTGAGGCATCCTAAGGAACAGAATCTATGAACGAGCAGATGGACTGCGTTTACAAATTCAACTGTGGGAACTGCAATGTTACTTACATAGGAGAGACAAACAGCGAATTAAAATTAACTCGTTTGCTTAATACAAGAAGAACACCCGCTTCATTTCAAAAGACTGGTACCAACCTTAGAAACTAAAAAATTCGGTCACCGCGCCACTACACTGCCAAAGAAACTTAACGTAGGCTTCGACCAAGCATTTCAGCTGATTAGTAGAGGTTTCCTCCCTTCAGCAGAACTCTGCTGTACTGAGTTTCTCACCATTTTCACACAACACGCATACGTGAGCTGTAATGTTAGTAAACCCTATCTGCGGTACGGCTTGTTTGAAGCGCCTTATCTACGTCA
Source organism: Paragonimus westermani (assembly GCA_008508345.1). Lineage (NCBI taxonomy): Eukaryota > Metazoa > Platyhelminthes > Trematoda > Plagiorchiida > Troglotrematidae > Paragonimus > Paragonimus westermani. The sequence continues at coordinate 184,524 of QNGE01000362.1, read as the reverse complement.
GCCTTATCTACACACAATAGACATAATTCGTCCAACCGGTCCAAAGGCGCAAGTTCACATAACTATGTTAAATTCCATGCGACCCCTGTTTTTTGCTAACAGGATTTTGATTAAAACACTCATGACTAAAGCCACCCAAAGTAGTCGAATATTTAAATGATACAGCTTGCTGGTAACGTTGTTTTCTCTTTCACTCACTTTTCAAAAATTGAAAACAGTTTAAATAATTATCATTCCATGTGATATCCAAGGCGCCAGTGCATAAACAGTTCAATGGGCTATCACTTAGTTATGAGCCCAGTAAACCAATTCAGTGCGGGGCTTAGCACCCTGGCTGGACAGTCTACCTGAATGCGAAGGTTGCGATCAAATGTGAGTGATGGTCAACCTGAAAATAAACCAAATCCCCGACTACTCATCGGTAACTGTAAATACTCAGAACAATCCAGTCATCTAACAGCAGACCGAAGCAAACAAATCCGTGTTCACATGCAAAATACTAAGTGAAATAGCTGAGCACAGTTCTTACGAGCTGAAAGTGTCGGAAAAGTTTATATATTATTGAAGAAAACTTCGGTATGCGATCATCACTGTCGTTCCGGAAGTCAGAAATGCATAGCATCTGGTTATATGTGCACATATTACCATATATATGTATATATGGCGTAATCATTTTCATTCGGTATGGTAATCTAGTCAGCACAGGCAAACTGTTGAACTCTACTCACTAGTGCATTTCGTTAGCCAATGAGTAGGTCAACGTGCAAGCATACCCCTTTTACAACAGTTCTATTTTTCTCATTTCTGAGAACGATTGCAAAAAGAAAACAGCGGTTTTCAAATGAACGCCCACAAGGTTTTCGAACTCAGCGCTGGTCAGTATTTCCTCTCGTCGCTCCGAGGTCAGTTGGAAATATGGTTTTTCTCACCCAGCAGTACAGTCAATTTGAATTTCTTACAGACCCAATGCACAGTGATATTGTTATCCAACTGGGGCTGTTTTATTCAGATGGTTGTCATGTACGTGTACGCGAGAAAGCAGTGACACAGAAATAACGAACAATTTACAGTGTGCGTAAATTTCCCTATGATCGCACGCGATAGCTATGGAATCTTCACGCAAGTTATATTGTGGAAGTAACGTCATTAGTCGATCATTTAGAAGGTTTCCTTTCACTACTAGATGTGAAAGCGATTGTGAATGCGACACGCTAGCAGTTTGATTGTTTAATTCGATAAGAAGGGATCCATTAATGCAAAGAATAACTGACTTAAAACATTGCTACATGCGGATAGAATAATTATCATGTCACCTTACTGGTTTGTTACTGATCTGTTGTTTTCAACGGAAAATGCAATTTGTTTATATGTCAGTGTACTGATCTGACCTACTCACTTCAGCACCAGCTTGCTGGTAACCGTTCTGTTAGTACACTATCTGCTGAACTACACTCTACTAATCAGTGAGGGTGCCCACAAAATTCTCCAGAAGGCATAGAGAGGATAGCAGATGAAGGGGATAATTCAGTTATTGGAAGAATCTGTTAGACAGTACTCACATTCTCCCTCATTAACTGAGTCATTCACATCATTTTTCGTCCTATCTTTCATTCCTATGAGTTTCACTGATTCTGAATGTTGAGAAGTATCAGGTTCTAATGTGTCTACGTTTCACATGTTTTCATCTTGCCTTTGTTTTTACTTAACGTTGTTTTCTACTAGTCCGTTTGTTATCAAATCTGTTGGTGTTTACTGGACAGTTATTCGAGCTGGTTATTCCGAGTGAAAATAGTTGCAAAAACGTTACATTTTGTTCGAGTAAAAACTGAACAATATTTCCTTCAAAAACAAACCGCAGTCAACCGATGAGCCTAACTGCTGTGCGATGTTGTAAACACAAATTACAGTTTATATTCGTGGGTTGCTGAAAGCGCAGTTAACGGTCGACATACTTCTAATAGGGTATGGATTTTATAAGGGAATACTTCATACGACACACATCACGAATATTAAACCCTTGTAATTAGTAGGATTGGATTAGGTTTTGTATATAAGCATTACCTCACTTGTAAACAGATCTGGTATGCGTCTGACAAGGTGTGATATCTTTCTCGTGAAACGCATATGAAATTACAACAAAGTACAACCAGAGTGTGAAAACCAGAGGCGGTGGTTAGCTATGATCTAAATTCACACGAGACCTAAGGAGGCAAACCACTCTAGTCGCATAAGATGACTAGATATGATTTTGAGAAAAAGATATTGTTCAGGTATTTGACATAGGTGAACTTGGACGTAATCGTGTGATGAATAGAAAAAGCCTTGCAACTAGCAGAGTGATGAAGACAATGTTGTGCCTTGAAAATATGCAAAAGAGCAAACAGACGTTTAAATATATTGTCTACACGAGAATGGAGAACAGATAAATTCAGCGTTTTATTCAAAAATGTAGGATTATCAACAACGGAGTATCCCTTCACGTCTACTTTACCACTTATTCCATAAATTGCGTGTAAATACCAGGTGGTAAATCATTCACGCTCGAAACATTTGTTGAACATCTGCTCTAATCATCCCTCAGGCCGGTCACCTCAAGTTGATTAGACTACCTCGCGAGAACAATAAAAGTTTCGGGATGCCTCAAAAAATCTTGGGAGTTTTTCTGCTTATTTATGCAAAAGATCAAACAGGCGTTCAAAAATATTGTCTACACGAGAATGGAGAATAGATATATTGCGCCATCTAAATGGCTGCATTATTTCCAATTGCGGTTCTTCTTTTTCATGTGTTTTTCGTTATTTTCTTTTTTTTCACGCTCACCTTCTATGGACGCTGGTCGCACTCTTAGACTGTTTTGGTGATATTATAATGATCCTAATTTGATATTTTGAACCAGATCCCGCTCATGTGTGTGGGGTGAACACCGCCACTTTTGATGCCTAACACTTGTTTTATTTGAGATGCACTGGATTGATTTTGAACTGCTGAGGTGTAAAATAACTGTTCACACTTTTTGTGAGAGTTGTCACACGCAGACAACTAACCATTATCTCTTTCAGAACAGGTTAACTTTATGATGGCAGAGCAGTTAACCATACACATATGCACATGTAGGTGTAAACATACATTAACGATTTTTTAAAATAATGGCACACCTGCACATAATATTAAAGGGAGATTGGCTTAGAAATTTTGATTCATTGATAATAACTATCTAGTTACCAGCCTTCGGTGGTGTAACCAGTACTTCCGTGTAGTAAACCAACTGAATCACTATCTTCACTATCGGATGTCCGTCTCCGAATACACCCCTTACATTGCAAATGTTAAAGTTAAGCATTGTTTTGTACATTCTGATGGCTGTTTTCTACTCACTTTCATTATGAAATTTCTACATCTTCCCATCATAATTTTACATATTTCGTTCTGTTTCTGTCACGTGTTATCTAATTGGTATGAAGCACATATCTGTCCAGAATATCAATTTCTTCTCCCAATAGTACAAATCTCTTCACCACTTAACGAAGCTAGCGTTAGGTAGATCATTTGATTAGTTCAGATTCTGCACCAGCACCCTATCCACACAAGCCGTGATTGCGGTCTATTCAACAACAAGAATCAGTGTGATTATAGGTAATGTTCAACCAAAGTCCCCTAGTTGCAAAGTATTTTTTGTTAATTTGTTCCGTATGTGTGGTGATGTACTTCGACAGTCTCACGCTCAGATTGGTAATTAGTCTGACGTTATGATCAAATCATCAGTACACTGCTTGTTGTTTGTACAGATGGAAAATGTTCAACACGCAACCTCTACTAAATTTCTTCTCACTTGTTTCTTTCAGTCAACGTGAGCCACAACAATACGCACTGCCCAAACTGAATACCAGGTCGTTTCCATAACAGCTGGAAAGTCATCCTTTATTCAGTTGGTTCATCGTCTATGCGATTTCAAAGGAAACTTGTTCTGACGTTAAAATTATTCCGGCAGCAACAATTTTCATGTAGTCCTTATTGATTGTCCACCTCAATATACTCATTTGTGCCCGTTTGTCCATTCCATTGTGCTTGTACTACTCCATATGGTTCTTTTACCTAGCGATTACTTTGTCCGAAATGTCACTTCTGGCAGCACCACAATTTACACCTTCTCAGTGTTGACTTCAGTCTCATCAAGGTGACTGGCTGTTCTAACTTATGACCCCGTCGCTCACTATCCTATAACATGCTTATTATATCATCGCTCTTATTAACTTGAGGATTCTTATCTGCTGGTAACAAATTTAGACGAAAAAATTATCCACATTGACTACATCTGTAAGATTGTAGACTATAATACATCAATGATACTGTCCAAACCTTTCTAAAACTCCACTCTACTACTGACGATAACCGTGACAAGCATTTGCCCTCTATTCATTTTAAGCAACTTATTGTGTTTAAGGGTTCAGTAAACATACGAAGATACTAAAATAGGAAATGTGCTGGATGAGCATAGCTCAGGAGGAGAACAAAGCGAATACCAGCGAATGGTATAACTGACCACCTGAATGGGTGGCGACGTGTGAAGAATTATGCAACAACATTATTTTGAGATATGTGTTAGCAAAGTGGACCTGAAGATAGGATCTTAGACTCCGGCAGTTGCAATTTCATCAAAAAACAAACAAATTTCAATTGATATAACGGTGGGTGCCAGTTTTTGTTTTCTTCTTCCTGGCTAGTCACTGAAACTTTTGAGATTATGAAGTACCCCAGTTATGAGGTGTTGCAATGGTCCTTACTAGATAAATGGGTCCGGGTCACATCGATTCCTATGTGTACGCGTATTCACAGACTTTGTAACCTAATATATTATTGAGCCAACAAAATTCCACGAAACGAACTACAAATAATACTAACCTTTATTGTCTACAACTCATCTTGTCACACTTTTGAGTGCGTCACGAATCCTAGCCTTGATGACTGCACTTCGACAGCTATAAAATTGTTGTGGTGCTAAACCTTTGCTGTTCACTTCAAGTTCCTTGATAACTAATAATGATGAGCAGGTGCCGCTTACTCTGGTTGTTTTTTCAAAAAGGCTCATTGATTAGAAAGTCAACTCAGAAAATAAAGACGCATTTCTATCGTCGAACTCTCTTCTATCATCGATCGTTTTCTTCAAGCAACTGGGATTCTTGCCCAATAAGTCGGATTGTTTATTTACTCCGCATTTAAACTAAATTTTGAATAAACCATTGTAACGTATTCTATTGGTCTTTACCTAGTCAAACAGTACGCTGACTAATTTCAGCGCTTCGTTTACGGTACTTCGACGCATGGCGGATAATACGCTAATTTAAAAATTTGTGCCAACTTAGGACGACAGTTTTAATGTTAAGATGTGCAAAGTAATCTGAGTCTGTCTAAGATTAAGCCAGAGGGGACCGATATTCCGAGCTGCGTTGTTCCTTATCATGAACAGTTACTTGGTCCACTCTAACGTACTGTCCTAGCTTAAAGATTAGTAGAGATAGTGGAACTATTAATATACTGATTGGCGTCCTTTTGTTTGCAGAATATAGCTAATTTCATGGATTAAGTTAATTCAGTTGACATTATGAGGTGTGAGCAGATTTGCCCGGATGTGTTCATTCTACTTGTCAGTGGATTGTTTGAATGAGTAAGAGTTTACAAACCGTGCGAAACATATCGATAACCTCCAGGTTTCCAAGTTCACTCTCGTAGATATGTTGTAGTTAACTTCACTGGTGATCTGAGCAAAAAGGAACGACGGGTATATTTTAAGCCAAAAACGACAGAATTGGACTACATTACATCAATCTGTCGACGTACGTAGTTTAATTCTTGATAGTGAAGGAGACAATCAAACATGTAGGGAAAGTCACTAACTGATGATTGTTCACTGAAATATCAGCAGAATTTGAAAATAACTCACAAGTTACATATCCGGGTCTTATTGTATAAAGGGCTATGTATCTCTGCAAACTTCTGTAGAAATGTTAAAATCCAGCGGTTATATTCCAATAGTGTCCATACGGTAGCGAGAGATAACGATTCTCATCCTTCATTTATTTAAGACAAAAAACACGTGCGGACTCCATGACGTAACAGAAGGGATTATCGTATTATGCCTCATCACTCCGACCAGAATACCAGAACTTACCCTTAGAATGGTGATTTCGACATCTTATCATCTGTTATATTCAAATAACTACGGTAGGTTTCCGTAGAATACTGGTTACGTTTTTATTTCCACTGTACTAACTGGTTTCTTGGAAGTTGGAGTGAAATCCCTTAACCTGTAAGAACGTATATTCATAGAACAGTAAATTCAGAAACTCTGTTGGGCTTGATTACAGTCGGTGAAACACAGTACAGTGGTCTTACACTGATTGGTATTTGCTTTGTCGAATAAGACGCCCTAAAAAAAACAGGTAACCCGTCTGACAGCCATTGATGGCTTTCTAACCCTAATCTTCACACATAGCTCTTTTGATTCACACTTAATGCGGAGGTATATCAGGTCAGCGGGTTCCCCTACACTACATACTGCATTATACTTGAGAAAAACTGTCATCCGAGAAACAAAGTGACAGAAGGCCGATTACATGGAATGAGTCGGTAAAGTTGACTACGAAATTGAGATGGTAGGCTTTTTGTCGACTAAACCGAGACAAAGTTATATTGAGGATCTCCAGTTTGTAGTAACCACCTTGACCTAGTGGATCTCACTTAAACACAATACCGTGAATGCAGAGCGTCAAGTAGCACGTAGTCCGGTGACCATCTCGGTGACATCTTCCATTTTACCACGATTGTGTGCTAGCTGTACCAACTTACAGCGAGCATATTGGCCATATTCTTGTAGCACACAGGTAACTCACATTCTCAGTTCTTCAGTAGATCTAGTCTCAATCCACTGTCAAATGCTGAGACGACTGCTCGTTCAACCTTTCCCATCCCGGTTGAGTGTGATAGTTCTTAAGACAACAAGTGCTGTCAAAGTGTACTACGAACTTCAGCAGTAAGAAGCACAACAAGATTGGAGTTAAGGAGACAGGTGTCCCGTTTCTTCTCGAGGCGATTACTGTAATCTGAATGTTGTTCACAGCCGATGATGACTGAGATTTTGTGTATGACAATTCAATAATACTTAGTGTGATTAACACGGTTGACTCACAGAATGGTAACCGAAATCCGTGATCGATTGTGAGTGATTTCCAGTTCACATAAACCAAAATCTTTCTACTACTTTTCATTATAGGCGGAAAGGTGGGCGTTTGTAGACAAGGCTCTGGTCACAGTGAATGTCATGCTTGTGACAGCAATCCACCAATTTTCAACGGCGATCCAGTAAAGTTCAGAGCCGTATTCAAGTATTTCCTTACCAAATATATCACTAGGTGCGCTCAGTTGGCAAATTGGACGATCAACCATCAAACAGCTGGGTGCTCTGTTCCACTTGGCGTCTACGCCGAATTATATGGTCAAACTTGTTATCCGTTCTCATTATTCCCACACTGCTACACGAAAGATAACGGACAAAGTTAGTTAAAATCGCTCAGGCAACGTCGACCATTTAGCAAAGTCGTGCGATACCCAGCTTGTGTTCATACGTTCCCCTACTGTTTTTCCGTATCCATCGTCTAGCAGAAAATTGCAGACTACCACCCTACGGATGTTTACATGGCGTTCTACAATAAATGACGGCCTTCATCAACTGGTCATTGTTGTGCAATCCGCGCCAATTAGAATCGGTCAGCCGACCATGTTAGGTCTCACTTGGAGTCACCTCTTAGATAGCCATTGGAAAGCAGAAATGCACGTCTCGAAATTTACTCGCTGGCTCGCACACAAGTCAAATACTGCAAAAGATTTCCTAACATTTCTCGAATTCAAGTGTTTTTTAACAGACAACTTAACTGGCTGACTTGTAATCCAAGGGAAATTTTACTGCAAACTTTCTAGAATAAGTGGACCGGTTGTGTAAGCTCTTCCAGCCTAACTTGACTCGCTGGAAAAATGACGCCTGTAAGAATTTTTCTACCTGGTTTCCTCGCCTCAGAATCACATATTTACTCATGGAAACCATGAAGAAGTGGAGAGGAAATGAAATTAACAGATGGAAGGTATCAAATTTGTCTGATTTTTGAACACACGGAGTCGTATGCATCTGTTTTATCTCCGTGTATGTATCACCAGATCTAAGCTGTCGGGCTGAATTAAATGATGCAGTCAATATATTCTTTCATAGATTATTCTTAACCTCGTTTAATGACTGGTCAAACACAATCGGAAGTTAGGTGCAAGGCAAATGCACTATCATGTTTACTACACATTAGCATACATAACATGTTATTTTCTAATGCAACTTATTCCCACTGCTTATTCCGATTACCTCACGAATTCTTCTTGATGTACCAACTGTTAAATTCATCAAACAGTTTGAAGTTTGTTTGATTTGTTTAAAATAACAGTGGCTTAAAGTGGATATTATACCCACAAATGATCGCAGCTTTCGCATTAGCCTATGTTGTTCTACAAATGAGTCCCAATCTATTCACAGTTTTTTTGTGACGCGTATTCTTGATACAGTGGGGAGTTGAGCTGCGGTCAGGTTACCACAAGAAAACCACGCTGAAATCATTGATCTTACGTTTGTTACAATCGAGTAATGTTATTTTAAGTCCTAGCCGCAGTTAAGTTTCAGTAGTGTTCAGGTCGGCTGATCACTTAGAGAGCATACAATACCGCATTGCTAACTGCAGGGGATGATTGAGTGCCGATTGCTAAATGGCTAGTTTAGTTCGAATTAAGACTTTAGCCGTGAATTGTCCTGTGATTTATCACGTTTAGCTGGTTAATTAGTTTTGAAATTTGATTATTGATTACAAGACCCCTTGAAAGAAAAAAAACATGAACACCTCAGCTGCTCAGTTTGTTGTTATTTCTCTACACGATTAATGTATTCTCACTTCTGGTTTCTATTTATCACCGTCCCTAAGCTTGTTTGAATAGTGTACTTTGAACACTTCTGTTTGAATTATCGTCATCGGTGAAAGTGACACCCAAACGGTGCGATTTATACACGTATTTAGTGGGCACTGCTGAGTATCCGACTAATGTCATGTATAGACGATGTGATTTCATGGTTGTCCACAAGTACCGCATAGATATCCTTCTTTGTATAAGCACTTTTTATTCGCCATTTCCAAGTCTTGGAATAGTTAAGATTATCATATTTTTTCAGTGGGTTTTATCGTGCACGGCAGCAACAGTTAACTCGGTAATTTACTTAAATCTGCACCTACAGTATTAATGTTGTCAGTTTACCGGGTAACAACTAGAATCTGTAACTTCTGAGTGTGTTTATTCGGGGAAAGGCAGATATATTAATCTATAAGGGACCTATTTGTCAAAAGTTTAGCTTCCTGGCATGTGCCCTATCTGCTGAAACACGAAGCCAAACCAGAAGTTCTGAAATTTGCAGTTCGACTCATTTACCCATTCTTACCATCAAATCTTCCAAACGATCGAGAGCCAAGACATGATTTTTTTCACATTGCAATCCACTAGCGTCAATTTTAGGCAATGGGGCTGTCGTGAGTAATAAAATTCCTCCATTTCTATCCGCCAAACTGTAATTGTGTTGCTTATGTGTTTGGAGACTCGTCTATCCAAATTGCATCATTCTTTCGTCTGCTTGGCCACTATTAACATTACTTTGCACACTAAATTACAGCAAGGTATCTGACATAAGTTCACATTTGGAATGCTTTCATCTTGCACCTTAATCATTCAGCCGCTGTAGCATTACACTTATTGGGTCTGAGAACTGTAATAACTTGCGCAAATGGGTCCTAGGGGAAACAGTCAGCCTCCATCATTTATAACACTACACATTACAGGACGATCAATCACAGAAGAAGGTTCATAAACACCAAGTCTCTGATATCCGATCACTCAGCGTACGCAGTGTTCACTCATCAATTCTGTTTTGCTAGTGCAACGTTAGATAGTCAACCATTTCATCCCATGGGTTCCTCGTGATTCACATATTGTTGTCCACGCTCGTCGATGACAGTAATTCGCTTGTGACTGGCCCCATTTTTGTACAGGACGTTATCTGCGTTAACTGTTGGCAAGCATATCTTAAGTAGTAGGTGTCTGAAATCTACCAAAAAGAGGACGTGAATTATAAGGTCACCATCATACTGCGGCAACCGTCTTATCTTTGCCAAGTTGATGAAGTGCAACCACGAATCAACTGATAAACGAGAAAATCGGCTGGATGTTAGTAATCTGAGTCAACGTGACAAGAGGTTCTATGGGTGATTATACTCATGTGTATTCATATAACAAGGATATGACTAGTAATTTAGGCGAGAGCCAAGCCAATTATATAATTTTCCATTCGTATCGATGACTCACGCTGTCTGGCAGGACACTCACCTTCTTTTTTCAGAAACCCGGGTCATCGCATTACTTCATCTGTCCCTTCCATTAGGTCTATTAGTACACGGTAAGGTGAGGTTATGGTCGATTTTCAGCCCAAACTCTGTCTTCCGTCTATTTTTCTAATCCTGTTTAGAATGTATTATTATATGCTTCCGTAATGAGCTGCTTCTCGCCCTACATTTTTAATATCGTTCCATCCAGCCTAGATCTTACTGTTAGATTGTCTCTATTCATGTTTACAAGAGACAAGGGTTCCACTTTCATGCTGGACAGCCCTGTATCCGTGGCCACTTGGAACATAGAGAGCAATACTCGCACACCTTCGGGTCCTATTTCTTCGGATTCACATTGAATATGAGGCGTGCAAATAAAACCACAAGCAGTGCACTGAAAACAATTTCTGATGGTGGCTATACACACACGTCCTTTGGCTCCGGTCACTGTGACAAGTTAATTCGGGAAAGCGCCACCAACCACCCATCCTTATCTGCACCTAGTCTCGAAATCTCTCGTTGCCAAACGTTACCACCAATGATGCACACGGGTGGCCACCTGCCAGTTGAGGATCCTCTCTCTACGACATCATGATCCACTGGTTTTTCCGACGTTTGCGGGGTAATTCGCTAGCCGGCATACCTGAAAGTATATCCAAATGTAATCCAAGTGTTACTCAAGGCTATCCCTGTTGACACGATGGCGAAAACAGTGGTGGATGACGTGACATTTACATGAAAACTCACGAAACCTCACCAGACACACCAAATTTCCAACGTATTTCCTACACCTCCTGGGGTCAGCATACATTCTTCGGACCAAAGAAGTTGACTGTGTGCAGCAAAATGTTGATTTCGTAAACCATCTTTCCGGTTAGGTTGTCTATCAGTCACTGTAGTGTACAGATTTGTTCCAGGGGAACAGGATTTCCAGTGGAGTTCTTTTGCACCTACATAAAAACGTTCTGAATATTCACTCGGGATATGATGCTGAATTACTGTATTTACAGACAAGTTCATCAGATGGTTTACAAAACACAGTGTAACCATTCTGTTGAAGCTTGATGTTATGCTCTCCTAAACTTCTCCGTAGTCTTCTGGCACTCTGTTTGACTACAGATGATACGCCGAAATTCAGTTGTGTTCAACGCCCATTGAACTGTGGAGCGGTGTATATTCAATCGAAGCAGACTGCCTCCGCGGTCCGCTTCAAGGACACGGAATTAAACAAAAATGAGAATGAGTGACGTGGTTGCTTTAGCCTAAGCGGCTTATCCAGAAGGACTTACTTCCGGTTGTCTCGAGTATATGACGACAACCACTCTGCTCATTGAGGCAGGGGTGAGAGATAGATGTTTACCTATAAACGTGCTTCCATCAACCAATAACACAAGTCAGTTTTGATTGGTTTATTCAATACCGTGGTGTATTTGTCACAGTTTGCAACGACATTCTGGTTATTCTTATTTTTGTTGAGACAATATGAGTAGCTACGGGCAGTGATCTATGAATTTATTTGAAAAATTGCAAAAATAATCGAGATCATAATAACATTTACGAGCTTTCTGCACTCAACAGCTATAGCGACTACTTTATTTGTGAGTAAAAAATTCTGTAAAATGCTATACAACATCGACATACTAAACAGGTTGTGATGCAAAAAAGAGTTGCGTACGAATCAGATAGCTAGGTGGAATGGCCCTAATCATGTGATTCACATAAGCCACGGTAAGCGGCAGAATAGTAGGTATCTTATCCATGATACACCAAACAGTTTCAGGGACAGATTTGACAGATTTGATTTGAAGGATATCAGGTTGACGGGAAACAGTGTACAAGTTTTGTATGCATCTGCCATCTCATCGTGAATGCACGCCCAAGATAAATCTATCGAACAAAATAAGCTGCCTCTGTGGCTTTTTTAAGGAGTGACGCTATAGGTGAAGAATATCTGTTTGCCTATCCAACTAGAAACTCTGTAGAGGTAAATAATATGTCAATTGTCTTCAAAATCACGATAATCAGCGTTACCTATAAAGTATACAGGAATTTTACCGACTAAGTAGTGGTTTGAGATTTTTTCAGAATAACGTCTGAGTTTCCTTGGAAACGATGTTCACTTTAACTATCTACGTGGTTACAGACAGTGTTGTTTGCTGCTTTGACTGACCATATCTTTAACATATAAAATTAGAAATCAAATACAAAATGCTATTTACCGCAACTCCGTTGAAACTGTTGTTTCTCGGCTAACGGAGTATGCCTTCGCACATTTTCATTCATGTTCCTTCCGTCTACCTTAAGTGATGTAGCGCATAGGATTTTTAAATAGATTTTCAAATGTTCAGCTGATATCTATTCATTTTTAAAATCTTGTTTGGATTCTATCTCTCATTCGAACGAATCATCTCACTGTGATAATTCTGTAAAAAAGGAAAGAAAGGTTCGACTAACTGTCAGTTGGATGTCCGACAAGTAAACGATAACTCCATCTGTACTGTAAATAATATTCCCTTCGTTTTGATCAGATATTCTGATTTAATCACATTACGTTTGTTTGTTTGAAACAAAAGTTTCAAACACATTCTATTAAAGATTCTTTTGAATTGATCAGTGACTTAGACAACATCAACCCTGCTAATGAGTTGTTGTGTTCCATAGACTTTCAGTCACTATTCACGAATGTTCCGCTACACGAGACAATTGACTATATTTGTGAGCTCGTTGAAATGAGCCACATTACTTTGCCTCTGCCTAGTGATATTCTGAGAGAAACCTTATTGTTATGTACCGAAAACATTAGCTCCCGTTTTCATGATCGGTGCTACCGCCAAATAGACGGAGTAACCATAGAAAGTCCACTAGACTCATCTCAGCGGACCTTTGCGTGTTAAGGTTTGAACAAGAGTTAGTCACAAACATAGCGAGTCTGTCATATTAAAAAAGCTACGTCGATGATACATTAGTATTTAGTCAGTCCAAGCAGGTAATAGATAGCCTAGTGCAGCGCTTGAGTATTTGTCATCCCAACCTGAAAGTAACGTGTGAATTTGAGACCGACAACTATTTGCAGTTTCTAGACATACTCATTAGTCGCCGGGAGGATGGCTCTATCAAAAGAGCCGTCTATAGGAAATACACGTGGTCGGGTCAATACCTGAATTTCGGTGGTTTCACACCGGTCCATCACTGGTGAATACACTATTCACACGAGCAAGGCGAATCTGTACACAGGATAGTCTTGCGAGAGAATTAGACTTGATCACATCTACACTACAATCTAACGGGTATCCAAAAAGGTTCATAGAAAGGCACAGTAAACCGAAACCACCTTCTGAACAGGTGGCCACAGTAAGAAAAAAGAGGGTTTGTATAGAACTGCCATTTAAAGGTGATTATTGCATGCATCAAACAACTCAAAGACTAGTGAATTCGATTAAAAGAACATTTAACGCAGCGGAACTCTGTGTATTAGCCCGGACCCAGAAACTGCCTGTCCCTTCAATCAAAGGAGATCAGCCTGTCGGTGCCACCTCACATTGTGTCTACCAATTTACATGTAACTGCAAAGAAAGTTACATAGGCAGAACCGAGAGGTGCTTGATCTCCAGAGTGAAGGAACATTTGCGTAAATGGGTGCAGAGCTCTGTATTACAGAAGAACGACAGTGTTGTTGAAACACGCAAGCAACCAGCGTCCGCAGTCGCAAGGCACGTCCTGACCACTGGTCACGTTATCGACCCAATGTGTGCATTCAGAATCCTATTACGTCACTCCAATCCAAGATCCTTCCGGTTTGCTGAGGCGGTCGCAATCACTCGACTGAAGCCGACCTTGTGGGTTCAGAAACAATTGATCGTAAACCTGACCATTTCCTGGACTTGGTAACTTTTCCTAAACCACCGATTGACTATCCACCCTGTCCCCTTAACTGTTCGATATAAAAAACCCGTTTTATGTTATTGCAAATTTAGTACTGACGAGTCAATACGAAATGCTCGCATCTACCAGTTTTCGTGTTCTAACAGTTTTGTTCAAACTTCTGAAGGGAATGAACTGTTTCGAATATCTTGTTTGAGCTGGTTCATGTTATTCACCGAACCACATGAAGTTTGTGAACTGAACAGTGCTGGGTGAGACTGTCTGACAAACGGAATCACTCTAGTATTTTCACGAAAACGCTGGAAAAGCAGCCAGAAGAAAAGAAATTTTTTAGAGCACTAAAAAAGGCACAACGAAATAAGTAAAGTCTGAGTTTTCAGAAGAAATTTCCTTGAATTGAACACCACTGACAATGATATCAAACGGGAATCGACCGCAAGCTCACAAAAACTGTCATAAAACAGTTAACATTACAAGGTGTGCAGCATCTCCACAAAGAGAACAAAAGTGGACAAAAAAAGTGTGCTCACTGAAAGAACTAAATTCAGCTGATGGTCAGACGGGTTATAATGGTTGGACTCATAAATGTGGTAGAAATATGCAAAAATGATAATAAACCAGACAAAGTTCGAAAACATACATAGTACTTCTTTAGGTGATCAGTTCTGAATGTGTTTTAGCAAAAAACTCGAGCATGATTTGCCTACTTCAAGCAAACTCAAACCCAGACAGCAATTGGTCAACATACTAAACGCACACTTTAAATTAACTCAAACATTTATTTCATCAACATCAGTTAACGAACTCGGTAGCAAAATTAATCGCGTTGTTGTTCTCCAGAGTAGAAAGACCATTGTTGGTCAATAAATGATGGTCGCAGGGACTAAAAGCACCCGGGTGTGTGAACAAAAGCAGAAACTGCCAACCACTGCATCAAGGAAATTCTTGACTTGACTTACTAGTTGTACTGCATATAAATCTGAAAAAGTAACCCCATACCCTTCATATCAGAACTTTGTAGATTTATTTACAGACTATTTCAGTTTAACGTCATTGACTCTACTGTTGTGGATTACATTTTTTGGTTTGCCGGACGCGACAAAATCTGCTGGTCGCTGCGACGTTTATTCAGTAATTTTTGCTGTTGTTGATTAAACTGGTACTATTTACTCGATTATTATGTGGCGCGGCTCATTGGTTTATCGAAATCTTCAATAGTTTAGCAGATCGAAACGAATGGCTGTATGTGAAACAAGAGCGACAGACGAAATTCACTAGCACAAACGAAGACCACTCGAGTCTCCAGGTTTGCATGTTTGTGTGCGTGCGCATAAGTTTGTAGTTAACTTATCTTAACTCACAGGTTTGCATGTCGCACTACTGAGCGCATAAGGATGCTTAAGCAGTGAAGTGTGAATTGACGAGTGTCCGACCGAACTATATTTACAGTTGCACCACTGCATACTCCTTCGTACGAAAGCAAGGGGGTTAGAAAACTCACCGGCAAACAAAGATCATTCCGATCGCCAGCATATTATCTCGTATGATCAAAAAACTCGCAAAACTCAGACGTTTCATGTACATTACAATACGTCTACTGAGTGCAGTAGCTAACTGAATTAGTCATCAGGGTCTTGTTCGCCGGTCCCATGGACTGGATTGGCCCCTCATTTCCCAGTGAGCCAGACCCTTGAGTAATTGAATCGGGGTAGGGTCCCCGGAAAAACTGTACATCCTCTTGCCTCACAGGTGGCTACGAGTGTAGTCCCCCAAGAAGACCGTGTTTTCTTTTGTACTATAGATGAAACCGTTGAATCAACGATTTGATTTTAGGTCCCGGTTATCAGTGTGAGACGTTCGTAAAAGCAAGAATTGGTTCGTCTACAGTGTAACAATGTTTTTTGTATGAGACTGCTCCGTGCGCTACACTTTTAATGGTTATTCCTAGTTCCATTTTGCCATTTTGGTCTCTGTGAAACATACAACTGCCAAGTGGCTAACCAACGCTAATACGCTAGACAGAAAGACTTCACTTACAAGCCTACTGACCTTATTCCTTCGGGTTTACACGGGCAGCAATAGTAATCTTAGAAAACAACTTCGCCAACCACGGAGAAAATCAGTGTAGGCAGCCATAAGGTTCCTTCTACAACAACTGAGTAAGTTCGAGCAAATATTTCTGCTTTCTTCTCAGGTTCTTCTATCTTATCAAGGAATTGTCTAACAAGACTGATGTGACTATGGCGAGCATCGCAGTTTTGATGTAATTGATAGCGAAAGGAAGCTTCTGATATGCCTAATTATAAGTCAAGCAAATGCACTTTAATGCACCAAAATGCAAACTGCCCATACATCATCATGATCATCAGACTACTTGTAACGCAGTATTGTAAGGTAGTGAACCGACGCGAGAGTTTAAAAGACACAGTATGACCGATAAGTCAGACCTAGTTAAGTAATTACGGTAGGGCCAGACTATGAGTGGAGTGGGATACGACAAATTGCTAAAAATCTCACCATATGGTGGTGATCCATTTCATCGTGGAGTACATGATGGCAGCACCATTTTATGTTCCCACGTTTTCAAATGTTATTTACACCAGTCTGGAAGTTCTACAAATTCTTTTCTTCATATGATCTACTTTCAGCAGACGGATCTTGTTCACTTCAGATGTGGCTAGGGTACGACCTCTGATGAGTTGGTTTCTGTTAGCCAACGGCGTCACGTTTAGCGACAATAACATTCACATACGGCGGTTTAGACAGTCCGGTACGTTCCAGGGAACAAAGTTTCTTATTGACGCCAAAGCACACATTCACCCATAGGTAGGGAATATTTGAAACATCCGATTGTATTTCCAAAAAACAACTCAATTAAAAGTTGTCAGAGTTGTAATGCGCTCTCCATTTGAGCCCAAATTGGACGGATTTTTCATCACTGTGGTTGAAAATAAATGTAAATCATCGAACACCACCCACTTTTAACAAAATCCGATTGCATGTGTTCGAATTTCGTTGAATAACTCAGACCAACAAAATCTCTATGATTTGAATACAACATGAAACGGGTTTCTATATCGAACAGTTAAGGGGGCAGGGTGGATANTATCCAGAAGGACTTACTTCCGGTTGTCTCGAGTATATGACGACAACCACTCTGCTCATTGAGGCAGGGGTGAGAGATAGATGTTTACCTATAAACGTGCTTCCATCAACCAATAACACAAGTCAGTTTTGATTGGTTTATTCAATACCGTGGTGTATTTGTCACAGTTTGCAACGACATTCTGGTTATTCTTATTTTTGTTGAGACAATATGAGTAGCTACGGGCAGTGATCTATGAATTTATTTGAAAAATTGCAAAAATAATCGAGATCATAATAACATTTACGAGCTTTCTGCACTCAACAGCTATAGCGACTACTTTATTTGTGAGTAAAAAATTCTGTAAAATGCTATACAACATCGACATACTAAACAGGTTGTGATGCAAAAAAGAGTTGCGTACGAATCAGATAGCTAGGTGGAATGGCCCTAATCATGTGATTCACATAAGCCACGGTAAGCGGCAGAATAGTAGGTATCTTATCCATGATACACCAAACAGTTTCAGGGACAGATTTGACAGATTTGATTTGAAGGATATCAGGTTGACGGGAAACAGTGTACAAGTTTTGTATGCATCTGCCATCTCATCGTGAATGCACGCCCAAGATAAATCTATCGAACAAAATAAGCTGCCTCTGTGGCTTTTTTAAGGAGTGACGCTATAGGTGAAGAATATCTGTTTGCCTATCCAACTAGAAACTCTGTAGAGGTAAATAATATGTCAATTGTCTTCAAAATCACGATAATCAGCGTTACCTATAAAGTATACAGGAATTTTACCGACTAAGTAGTGGTTTGAGATTTTTTCAGAATAACGTCTGAGTTTCCTTGGAAACGATGTTCACTTTAACTATCTACGTGGTTACAGACAGTGTTGTTTGCTGCTTTGACTGACCATATCTTTAACATATAAAATTAGAAATCAAATACAAAATGCTATTTACCGCAACTCCGTTGAAACTGTTGTTTCTCGGCTAACGGAGTATGCCTTCGCACATTTTCATTCATGTTCCTTCCGTCTACCTTAAGTGATGTAGCGCATAGGATTTTTAAATAGATTTTCAAATGTTCAGCTGATATCTATTCATTTTTAAAATCTTGTTTGGATTCTATCTCTCATTCGAACGAATCATCTCACTGTGATAATTCTGTAAAAAAGGAAAGAAAGGTTCGACTAACTGTCAGTTGGATGTCCGACAAGTAAACGATAACTCCATCTGTACTGTAAATAATATTCCCTTCGTTTTGATCAGATATTCTGATTTAATCACATTACGTTTGTTTGTTTGAAACAAAAGTTTCAAACACATTCTATTAAAGATTCTTTTGAATTGATCAGTGACTTAGACAACATCAACCCTGCTAATGAGTTGTTGTGTTCCATAGACTTTCAGTCACTATTCACGAATGTTCCGCTACACGAGACAATTGACTATATTTGTGAGCTCGTTGAAATGAGCCACATTACTTTGCCTCTGCCTAGTGATATTCTGAGAGAAACCTTATTGTTATGTACCGAAAACATTAGCTCCCGTTTTCATGATCGGTGCTACCGCCAAATAGACGGAGTAACCATAGAAAGTCCACTAGACTCATCTCAGCGGACCTTTGCGTGTTAAGGTTTGAACAAGAGTTAGTCACAAACATAGCGAGTCTGTCATATTAAAAAAGCTACGTCGATGATACATTAGTATTTAGTCAGTCCAAGCAGGTAATAGATAGCCTAGTGCAGCGCTTGAGTATTTGTCATCCCAACCTGAAAGTAACGTGTGAATTTGAGACCGACAACTATTTGCAGTTTCTAGACATACTCATTAGTCGCCGGGAGGATGGCTCTATCAAAAGAGCCGTCTATAGGAAATACACGTGGTCGGGTCAATACCTGAATTTCGGTGGTTTCACACCGGTCCATCACAAACGCGCACTGGTGAATACACTATTCACACGAGCAAGGCGAATCTGTACACAGTATAGACTTGCGAAGGAATTAGACTTGATCACATCTACACTACAATCTAACGGGTATCCAAAAAGGTTCATAGAAAGGCATAGTAGATCGAATCCACCTTCCAAACAGGTGGCCACAATGAAGAAAAAAAGGGTTCATATAGCATTGCCTTTCGAAGATGATTATAGCATGAACCAAACGACTCAAAGAATCGTGAATTCGATTAAACGAAAATTCAACGCAGCAGAACTGTGTGTATTAGCCCGGACCCAGAAACTTCCTGTCCCTTCAATCAAAGGAGATCAGCCTGTCGGTGCCACCTCACATTGTGTCTACCAATTTACGTGTAACTGCAAAGAAAGTTACATAGACAGAACCGAGAAGTGCTTGATTTCCAAAGTGAAGGAACATTTGCGTAAATGGGTGCAGAACTCTGTATCACAGAAGAACGACAGTGTTGTTGAAACACGCAAGCAACCAGCGTCCGCAGTCGCAAGGCACGTCCTGACCACTGGTCACGTTATCGACCCAATGGATGCATTCAGAATCTTAATACGTCACTCCAATCTAAGATTCTTGCGGTTTGCTGAGGCGGTCGCAATCACTCGACTGAAGCCGACCTTGTGGGTTCAGAAACAATTGATCGTGAACTTGACCATTTCTTGGACTTGAAGCTCTTTCCTAAACCACCGATTGACTATCCACCCTGCCCCCTTAACTGTTCGATATAGAAACCCGTTCCATGTTATTGTAAATTTGGTACGAGCGAGTCAATATAAATGCTCGCATCTACCATTTTTCGCGTTTTAGTGGTTTTGTTCAAAATTCTGAAGGGAATGAACTGTCCCAACTTTGCATATAGCCTGGTCGTCACTGATGAGATGAAAAAAACCAATGCAAGGACATTTTCGATGTTTAGTCAACATCCCACCAGGCTGCTTTAGTTCTGATGATCACTTACTAATAGATACCAACTGGTATCTGCTTATCGAGGTGTCAACAGATACCATGAAAAGTCAGGTCATCTAAATAACGTTTTGCAGAATCAGGTGTGTGTATTCATTTGATCTGCTGTCTGAGGATGCGTGAACTTCACTGAACCGCTGACGGAGAATGATTGTCTTGTCAACTGTGCCGAGCATTTTATCAAAGTAACTTCTTCGAAAGCGTAACTATATCCAGCTGTTAGTGCATGCATTATGTATTGGCCCTACAATCTAGCTATCATTTATAATTGGCACATGGGAAAATGCAAATGGCACTGAACATGACATGTTAAGTTGTGAAGCAGTGATAGCTAGCTAGCCTGTCTACGAAAACTGCTGATGGTTGATAACTTAGAGAAGACCAACTGTACTCATTTATAGTAACATTTCATTTTTGAACGATGATACCGCTAGATTCCAGCGCGAGAGAGTGGGACAAGCGTGTAACATAAGCCAAAGTTGCAGGCGGATAGAAAGCTTATCGCGTTTGCGCATGTACACTCTGTAGTACGTTTGAATTCAACTAAAACCATGATTTTTCAAGCTATTTGAAATCTCGTCATTTTTTGTTGGAATGAACCATCCACATTAGTAAATTAAGCGAAACCTAGTTGGTGAATCTGCTTTCAACAAACTCTGTGTCCTCCATTTTTGAAGGATAGAAAGGATGTAACCGGTAGTTTGTAAAAGTTGTTTAAAACATGCGAATAAGAGACTCAAAATGGTAGAACGGGATAGTCTAGACACATGACGAAATAACAAGAGGTCCCTTCCAAATGTTGTCATCGTTTAATTTTTCTACGGCCCCAACATGAGCAGTTAAGAAACCAACAAATAATACGTGTCTAAGTTAGTTGAAAAAGAACAGAGTAGATAATTCCAGATTATTTTTGAACCATCGACGTTAATCAAACTGTAAACATAATCAACGCACGGAACTGTGTAAAGACTGCCGGAGTTTTATCAAATTCCTCAAGGAATTGTCCCCACAGATTCAATCTACAACTGATGAGTAGTCGGGGATTTGGTTTGTTGTCAAGTTGACCATCACTCACATTTGATCGCAACGTTCGCATTCAGATAGACTTTCCAGCCANCACAGAACTCATTAAACCTGTAAGGCGATATTTTAGATTACTGATGAGTTAACAGCATGATCCAAACAAATGGCAAAAGGACGCAACCTGCTCTTACCAGCCACCGTATACACAAGCAGTTTAAGAAATCTAGACCATACTTCAATCATGTTTACTGCCGGCTCATTTTGACCTCCTGTTGGATGTTGTTATCGTGACCGATACATCACATCGCGAGAATAACGCGATGAGTTCGTATGCATTTTTCATGAGATTTTCGAAAACGTGCGTAAGCAACCAGATCTCTGAACCCATCCGAAAGAAACTTCGAATAGGCTGAAGTCTGGGCCTCCACCAACGTAGCTTCCGTCAAACATTTCCCAAAACCTTCTTCGGCTGTCATTTCGAGCTTCTGACGGGTCGTAAACCGCTATTGGCCGCATTCTGAATAGTAAAGAGCATCTCTATGCAACTGTTTGGTAGACCGGTGCACTAGCATATGCGTACAAACCGGCAGAAACATTTACCGGAAGCATTCGTGAACAAGCGAAACACACAGTCACCTTCTTCCCTTCACCAATTTCCACAGTGATATGCGAAACAACCAAATGATATCGCACACTGTACACGCTGTTATTGTTCCATTGAATTTATCGACCTTAACCGGTTTCCTGTGGCAATTCGTAAAACGTCGTAATTGCCTATCAACAATTAAAGATGATTTCCTATTCCGTGAGCGCGTCCTTAAAAAAATGGAACTTTGTGTCCGCGTAACCCAGTTCCTACGTGCTGGACTTTCGGAGGCAAGTTCTATGACGACTCAGGCGCACAAGTTTTCTCACTGGCCAAGGACTGACGATGAACAGAGGAAACGGGCACATATATGTTCAAAGTATGCTTTAGTCTCAAAATCACCAGGTAAAATGCTGTTGCGGTCCTTATTGAGTTCAATGCTCACACGTGGTCCGGGATTCACTTTCTGTGTAGTGCACGTCACAGTGAACCACTCGACGTCCACGCCAAATATTCTTCTGGGTTCGGTGGACAAAAATCGGGTGACTGGCAACAGCAAGAAGTCTATGTTACAACTCCGCTAGTTTCTGCCTCTGAAAGTGCCTAATGCGTAGTGGATCACTACCGTTTTATCCCCAGTCAGATATCCAGAATTAACGAATAGCGGGTGCTACAGAACTTCTAAGAGGGAGGGATTACAGCGGGGATTCTAGAGAATTTTGTGTCGTAGAACAGCTCAACATCGATCAAGAACGAAAAATTCTATGCTGCTACACAATGTAAGATCACGGGCAGTTCAGCTCACAGAAATTGTATGAATTAACACTACCATAAACACCAGGTTAACCGGGCAATGGCACAACTTCACATACATCATGGAATCATGATCTACGAACTATAAGTTAACACTCCACTTTGAGACTACCGCGATAACCAAATAGTGTCGGCTACTTGTTTGAGTGAGATGTCCGTGGAACGGCTGCCAACTTGAGATATTCTACAAGATCCCAAGGGTTTGTTGTCTACCGAGACCTGAATCTTGAGCGCATTCTCTCACGCCAAGATGTATAATGACGGGAATCAATGAATTCTCGTTTACTGTGAACCAGCATAAAATTCCTGAGCTTCACCCCAGCTGCTCACAACTTGTCATGGAGTTTTCATGAAGTCATTCACCGATTAAGCTGGAGACACATACAACCCATATATGACAGACAACGACGGAGGATTGATTGAAGCAAATTTTTCATTGTACAATTTTCCCGGTTTAGTCACCGAGCGCTACGCAAAAGAAATAAACAAGGAGGATCTACAGTAACTATGCCACAAGTTTAGCTGTTTTTGCGCAAATGTTCTCGTTTGTTTCTATTTGTTATGCGATCGAGGACAGATTGCAAAACTGAACCCATATTGCAGGATATTGTTATCAAAAATAACAACCTTCTCAGCTCGATTAACCAACTTAGGCTGAACGCACTGCTTATCAAACGTGGTTTTCAGAAAATAGGCAACTTACTGTCATCTTTCTAAAAGCTAAGTGAACTAGTTAACTATCTTCTAAACGTTTTTAACTGTGGTGTTCAAATTCACTAGTTTGTTTATCGTTTACATAACGTACAAGAGTTGCTTCTGGATTCTGCTTCATTAACACCGGTGTGATGATTAACCACACTGCGTTTACAACCTTGGCAAGCAAAAACCCAGAAATTATTTCGAAAATCAATACCTCTACTATCACTTATATCCTTCAATGGGCTTCCATACCCAATTTATTCTGTTCTATGTTTCCCAATTCACATAGCTGTCCCCTTTGGTTCAGCGTGATACACAAATTGTTGTTTTTAGCTTCGGGATATATGTAAAGTCGTTTTTAAGCGGTACCGAGTGATCAGATTGTGAGAAATGTGTTTGAGTTCGTGTGTACCCTATTTCATGCAATCATTTAAATGTTTGATTAAGAATGCCCCACAAACCGCTGTTACTAGGACAATCATTTTAGGAATTTATAATTGACTTTTTTCGAGGAATTCTGCAAACCCCCGTGGTTTTTCGGTTAATCAACATAGCAAGGAGACACACTGTGAGATGAAAACAACTCGCTTGTTCTTATCAGCCAACCCCATAAAACATTCAGTTGTATAGGTTTAGCGTATGCCTAAAAAACAATGAAACAAACAAACGCCAAGCTGGTGCGGTCAAAGTGGGGTAAAGTGTCTCAATGCTGCGACAACGACATTGATTGCGTCACCACCTTCTGCTAAGAGAGGGCCGGTAATCAGTGCTTAGTTGACAACACCTTGGGAAACGTAAACATCTCGGGGTTGCGATTGTGTTTTGTTCCACCCTTCCCGCTGACCCGTTGCGCAAGATCATCTATCGTGGACTCTTTCTTGCCCACATCCCTTGTGCGATAAGCTGGTGAGAATAGCTCGATAGAGTCAATTTGGATGAGTCCACACAGGTCTAGTGATGTTCTTGTGTGCACCTGTGAAACGCAACGGAAAGCGGCTCTGACCAAGACACGTTAATAAGTTGTCCATCGAAGATTACACCACTGGAGCGTCTAGATCCACAGTATACGACCAGTGTTGGACGGATTAAAGACAGGAATTAGGGTTAAACCTTATCGCTCGGAAACTCGTGGAGTGCTTTTGGCTCTGTTGGCTGCCGGGTCATCCACGCAACTGTGCTGAAATCAGGCAGGTGATCCATAAGCTATAGCTGGGTGCTCTGATATCCGAACTCGGCAAAAGGGGATAACCCTGTCTCAATACACGCACAAGTTCAGTATAGTCAAGTTCGCGTTGCTGGCAACCACAAATGCAGTGCGTTTAAGAAGTCGCATCACCTACGTTTCTGCTAAGGTAACGCTGTCAATGATCTAAGTAACCTGTACAGAATACGGGTAATCCCCTATCCTCAACATCTCAGTTTGTACTTCCCTCATTTATAACCATACGTTGAATAATGAAAATGATTAAAAAGTGGGCAACGTTACTGACGTGAATTTGCTCTTCACTGGGCCAGTCAAAATGTTACGAAAAGAAAACTGGTGTGGACTGGTTTTACTGATTTTGTTGTTGAGCTCGGACACGGAGTTTGCTGGTGACCTATGCCTGATGTTCAGTGTACCTCCGTTTCGTGAGTTTCAATATGCAGTTGAATGCACAATAATATACCAATAATTCTCGCCGTGCTACATTCAGCACCACCCAGGACAGAGGAAAAACGCATTAGAGAGTCTGCATTTTTCAGAAACGCCTGTCTGAGTTTCAGAAATGCCAAACTGAGCAAGTGATGGACGTAAATCCACTTTTATTCCGCATCTTCAGCCAAAGTATGTTACGTAATTTGTTTGCTTTTTCAGACTACATGGTTGACGGAAAATAGCCAGTCATATTACAAATTCTCAGTGTGCTTCAGTGCTATAAGATTGATGGGCGGTTATTTCGTTACCAGCACAAGTGGAGTCATTAAAATTTAAATATGGACGTGAAAATCTTGAGAATGTGAATTTTCACGTGGCTCCAACTTTTCAAAAGAAATTTTTATTGCTATGGTATTTGCCTGTGAAAATCGCAGCCATTTGATCCAAATTGTCACTTTTGGACGTTCTAGATAATATTTCTGACCAAGAGTAACCCATTCTCAAATTTAGCACATTTGCATTGGCCCAGTCCGTGCGACATATTAAGAGGTTGGGCGTTCCTAAAATTGAACATGTAAGTGGTTCAATGGACAATGAAGAAATGATTACGTTCATATGATATTCTTAGGTGAAAGAAACCTGACTCTATTCAGGCTTTCATTTACATAAAAAATGGCCGAGCGAATTGATGCGGTTGAGAGTATTCAGTTATTTGTTAGAAGTGGTGAAAAATGCCGACATATTTCACGATTTTGCTGAATGTATCTTACCGGACAACTGTGATATCCTTCGTAGTGCGGATCATTTTCCAGTGTTGAAGTTGGATGTCTTCAGCGAATTTTTCACGTGCCTAGCGGAAAAGTACGTTAAAGTTGACTATTACGTTCCATCAGTTCTACAAACAATTACTATTATGATGCTTTGTTGAACAATGTTGTGAATCAGCCAACACACAGTAATCTCACAAACAATGGTGTCCATACGTCTGGCTTTGCGATTGCAACACACGAACAACACCGCTCGTTCACAGTAAAATCGCTTACAAAACCTTTAGGCAAGTTTTTTTCTTTCAAACGCTAAGAGACTATTCACAGGTTTAGTTTGTAGTACCAAAACATGACACATGACGGGAAAGGGGCAATATGATTGTCTTATAAATAAACCATCCTAAAGACTATATTACTTTTAAACTTCTCGCATCCTTGAGAGAAATCTGTTGCATTGTTTCACGTTACCTAATGGAATATTGATGCAAAGTTTCTACTTGCCCTGGTGACATGTTGGAATTAAACACACCTAAGCGAAAAACGTAAGTTGGAGTCGATAGCAAATCGTGGAATGTTTTAAAAACTTCTTTCATTATTTTCAGACCCAACTGTGAAAATCACGGCTTCGGCTGGATTCGAACCAGTGACAGATACAGCATGCCTCAACGCGGCAAGCACTGTACCAGCTAAGCTACAAAGCCACACTGGGAGCTCGGAAACTTCACACTTGGACTCTGCTACCCACCCGTCCCACTGTCTCATATGGAATCCACCAAATGATTCAGAGGATCGATCGCACACACTTCACACTGGAATCCACCAACATCAGTGCTTAGCATTCATTATACCTTGCCACAGGATTCCCATCTGACAGTGATTTTGATTCTAATTTGACCAAGGAGTTTCTAATTTATGTGCGAACTCTTCCTGTCCAGCCGAGCTAGCTGAAATTATCGGATATCATTAAAGATCATGAAAGTACTTCTCTTAGTTAGAAAACAGACAGTCAAGGGAGCATATACTAGACCGTCTGTGGACCCCTAATAAATATGCAAATGCAAGTAGGCAGTAGATCAGGAAATTAAGAGCGAAATAATTGTTCGTTGCTATGCTTACTGTATATGTGTGTGCAAGCCAACGAGGTGACAGAAGAAGGCCAAAAACATAGAAGCCCATAATTTTGAAAACGTTAGTAGCCATGTACATCATACGATTTTGATAGCCAACTAAATGATGTATCCGTTCTACCGAAGTAAGGGATTGAAGTGTTTCACTGGACATGTTAAAAAAAACGAACTGAACAAGCAAAATTGTAAAAATATCATATAAAATGTCTATAGTGGCAGATTTCGGTTATGGTGGTGGTTCATGTGTGGGAACGGTAAAGTGCCCGTTTATATTGAGAAAACTGTCAAAGAAAAAGCAGCTCTACATGTAGTTTTCATTATCTTCAATGTGGTTATTAGCTTTGGTTCTCACCCTCTTTGAATATTGTCTAATATCTCAAGTGCACGTAAAGTCAAAATCTTACGTGCTTGAATGCTCACAAACTGTACTCTTGCGGTCATTCAAACAATGTGAAAAACAGTGTATTTGAACAGAAAAAGTACATTTGCAACATTACACTGTTATACGAGGTGACGATATTTTGTCACAACAAATCCCACTTGATCAGATGCGATATTGTTTGAAAACGTTTCTTGTGAATTACAAAGAATCCCCAGTTAGTCCGGCTAATTTATTGTGCTAAAACGGGTGCTGCCAAAGTTAAATAATGATAACAACGTTCATATGAATGTAGAAAGCAAGATGCGCGGGGACAAAGTAGTGCATGGATTCAAACAAATGGATTGTGGTCCGTATGTCGATGGTCGGCTTTTAGGACGAAACAACTCAGCAAGTTGCTATTAGTCTATTCGGGGATGACAGTAACCACGTCACTATGGGTATAACTCGGTCCTCAAATTGTGTAGTACACAGCCCAGACGTGAAGAACTGCCGTTACAGCAAACTACGCTGAGGTTGTTGGATATCTAGTCCGTGATTATTCATATTTCTAGATAGTGTATGAACTCAGTCTACGCTTGAATCTTGACCACATTGGAACCTGACTCATTTCACTGCCATATAAAAACACCGGGGCGGTCAATTTCAAAACCTTCCAAAAATTACAACCGTAAAACGGTGCACTCGCCTATGAAGTGAGTTCCCCCAGTTTTGGCACACGGAGACAATATTTCTCGAGCCCATCGATTTTACTTACCTCCTAACACCAGAAATCCAGAAAGTGATAAACGAAGAACAACAAAAGTAGTGGAACTCCAACAAAAATAATAACCGCCGTGTATAACCGCTAAGTTTTTCTGTGTCCTTGAGATGGAGTCAGTTAAAACACTAACCGCGGAATTTTGATTTTGTACGCCGTCCAAATCGGTCACAAACGCACCGATGATAGGACCACGTTCCACTGCTAAATGCAAACGAAGGATCGATGCTAGTTGAATAAGTTGTTGACGTCAACTAACAAAATGAAGCTACTAAATTTAACCTTCCGGGCACCAACGATTGGAGACTTTCGTTGAGACAACGGATCGATACGTTATCGAATTCACCAGGATCATTGTAGCAAACCACATTTGTTAGACTTCGTGGAAACCTTAGCTTTGCAAGACCGGGCTGAACAACAGATCGCTGAGTCGAATGAACACTAAATAACGCAACCGACATAGTCCAGGCCAGTACAACAGTCAGACGGAAAAGACGGTCAGTTTGTAAGGGGGAAGGTTTATTAAAAACAATTTGGCTGTTTAAACGAGTGGGAAACAGAGTCAAGGCAAGTTCAGCAAAAGGCAAGCTGCTCATCAGATAATAGCTCGCTTTAATTTGCCACTGGCTAACAGGAGATGGCCATATTGTAACAACATAAAGCAGGGAAGAAAGTGCTAGGAGTTGAGTGAGCTGTCGGTGACGTTGCACATAAACAGTTAACAAATGAACAAACGCCAATTACAAAGCACAAAGGAAGGTGTTCGATGATAAACAGGATACCGCTCCGATTAGCCGCAAAAAACAGTATTTGCTGGGATGCGGGACAGAGGAAACAGGGAGAAATGTTGAGTTATAAATTGAGAGGAGAAATATGTTGGGCCGAGAACAGCATGAACAAAGTTAAACAACCGGTGAATAGACAAACCCAGTACACCTCAACTAGCCAAGATAATCCTAACATTCATAGGAGACTGCAATATCCATATCATACATTCCGATAACTTCAGTCTATTTTATGCTGGTATCATTCATTTTGTTATCGGTTCATTATCTGCTGTAGATTTTTCGAGATGGCAAGTTGCATTTGCTCAATTTCATAATTTGGTTTGGTTCCGTGGCTTGGTTGTTCTCCAGCTGCTAGTTTATTACTAGTTTGTCCAGTTGAATTGCTGATTACCCTTTACAGAATTCACCAGAGGTGAAAAATGTCATGTTGTGGTATATTAATATTTTGTCTGCTCACAGTGATTGCAACAGTAAAACATGCAGAATTTAAACATTGGACAAATACGGAAACCAGTAAGTAGACACAACATATAGACGTACACGAGACGCAACGGTCTCAAATGAGTGAGACAACTGCTTGAAATCCCATGTGAGGAATGGCTGAACACCTGATGAAAACTGGTCCCCAATTTGACTCAGTTACCCAATTCAAGATGATGCTACGCAGTCGAAACCTGGAACTACTGACGTTTTGCGAAGCGATGTCTATTCTGACTTTGCGATCGGCGTTTTGTACACAAAAGTGGCTGAGACTACCTTCTGAGTTACCGGGGTAGTGATTGTCTTGTACTTGTTGTGACTGTGTGCGTTCGCAGTTGGTGCGAACCTTTAATTATTTGATGTATACTGTGCACAGTTTAGCTTTGTGACCGACGGGAATATACCAACTGTGACCCTGACGCAACATATATTCCTTCTATTCAAAAAGTACTTTTAAAAGATGATCTTGTGACTGACTTTAACATTTTACTACCCAAGCCACAAACATTATAATTTTTAATCAAGGTCAACAATTTACTGACATTTTCACCTTTCGACAGTTCACACTATCAGTCACTATGACGACACGTTGGTCAGACATTTGGGCACTGGAAACACTAGATCAATAGAGGACAATTAGTCTGGACTAAGGTGGCTTGTCCAAAATTACCCACAGGTGTTGTTATCGGAAATCACTTCGACACCATCCGTCACGTAGCTGTTACTTCGGTTTCTGAGTTGGGTGGGGTGGTACCGTAAACCATCCAAAGATAACTTATGGTTGCACTCTGAAAATCCCAAAACTCAGACAAATGTACCAATTCTGCTACAGTCATTTGTCTACCACTATCATTCTGGCTCCGCACAAATACCAGATCTTTATCATACGCTGCAAACTCTGTTCTAGGCTACAGCCATAATTTTACCGTCGACAGGTAGCAACATCATTGTTTCTGTCATCACGTTCTAATAAGCATGGTGAATGAAAGTTGCTTCTATCCAGATTAAACATTACAGGTGAACTGCAACTCTAGACTCTAACTATAGAGTCTAGAGTCGGCAGATTTTAAAATGAACTACGAACTCTAAGTCGTAAGTCAACATCATCAAATCTGAACCAGTCCAAAGCGGAAGTAGAGTAGTCAGATGATTTTGACAACCTGAGGTTGCGGGCTAAATGTCAAAACATATAGCCGCATCACAGAATTAATCAAGCCTGCACAACATTGTGGTGATTAATAAAGTGTAATTGTAGACTTGGGTTGTACAAAATGAAAGTCTCAACCCTCTCATCTCCAGCATGAAACCGAGCATTAGATAAAAGAATTTTTCATTTTCAGCCTGTTAGAACCCGAAGTTCACGGATGAAACGTTCGCTGTTAGTCGCTTAGTAAAAGTAGTTAATTTAACTTTGCATATCGCTCAGATTTGATCACAGCTTTCAGCTAGCCCATTTCCAAAAGAACCACCGGACCTACGTTTCGTTGGTATTAGGTCTTGGCAGCAGTGTACATGTTTGTAGTTTCGGGCAGTAGAACCCCAGTCATGTTTTCGTGAAGTAACCGTACTAGCCACTGCACTGTTGACCTCACATGAGACACGGATGAGGTATCTATTTGTACGTCGTACAAAGCATTACAATCGTTGGTGCTGAACTCCCATGCGAACTTCTGTCATGTGCACTTATTATGTTCATCGATGCCGATTTTTTAATGTATTGTTTACGCTGTTGAGGTTAAGACAGTTACAGTCCAACTTTTTTGCAGTTCGGTAACGCTAAATATTGGCATAGTTTTATCTGGTACATCTTGGATTTGAACGTCAGTTGAGTTGCTCACGAAGCAACCTTTTTGACCAATACACCCCTAACCTCACGGTAATAAATACCAAAACGTTGTTTAGCTGGTTGTGGACTGACTGTGCAAAATGATTGTCTAATGAAGACACACAATCTGATTTTAAAGGTAAACAACCTGAAAGTCATACTGCATGGCTTTTTCAAGTTGAGTTACCTCATTTTGATAGGTGGAATCCTTGTGAGGTTAGTAATCACTCGCTGTTAGTTGTGTGAAGACTTCAACATGTATCAGCAATGTTCATACGTTGAAGTGTTTTCCGAAAGGGCTTACACTGTCAGTTAAACTTACCATCGGTTCAGTGTTTCGTGAATAAGCGGCTTGACATTGATAAACGTTAGAAACAAGTTGTAATACTCTACGTTTCCACTACCTCGGTTGGCACTTCTAAAGATTGTTGTACTCACGTGTGTTTCGATTAAAACGCTCCTGAGGAAAGCCACTCGAGGGGATTGAAGCGTAGAGCAATACAACTTGTTCCTAACGTGATGTTATTCTCGATCTATTTATCAGTAACATGTTAAACACGATGCTCAAACTGTTTGACTTCAATGGTGCTATATTTTTTGCGGATGTCTTACGAGCAACTCGAGAACTCGATCTGAATGGGCCCGGTTATTTGTTGACATAGCTGCTCATCTGTTCTGCTGTCAGATGTTTGAACTACGTCTTATGTGACACGTGTTATTTGTGAAGTTATTGTGTTCCACGTACTATTGAAAACGACAACGGATAAATCTGAATACTAGGTGAGTTTCACAGTGCAACTTAACTGAATGATGAGTACGCTACCCGCTTCACATGGCTTCAAGGAGGCATTCTTTTTGATCACATAAACGATTGTCTCACTTACGACACAAGTGTTAGTGATCTTTGTTAAAAGTTTCAGGCCAGCCGCTGCCCGTATATTTTCTCAAGAATGTACTTAATTTCTGGAATTATTTGAAGACTGTAACGACCAAATTTATGGGTCCGTAGGCATACATTTCACGTCCGTGTCAATCAGGTTTGAAAGTTTCTCAGGGCAGATAATCAGCACTGCTCACCTAACGGGCTCATACAGAAATGGAAGTAATCCGCCGCATCCATCCGGCCTACTGAGCTGAACGATGAAAGTACATACTCTGAACACAACGCGTTAGTGCGTGTGCAAGTGATATGGAAAAAGACAATGCACAACGATGACGACAGCCGAGTAGAAAACATAGTGTCCGTTTGTTTTGCAGTCACTGGACAAAAATTATGGACAGTTGCTAGAAGACAGTAGGCATGGACTACAACGCAGTTGAAAACTTCAAAATTAGGAGGCCGAAACTAGCAGCGAAATGCGTCTTAAAGGGTGATCGTCGGTGT
The DNA here is from genome assembly GCA_008508345.1 of Paragonimus westermani. Classification (NCBI taxonomy): domain Eukaryota; kingdom Metazoa; phylum Platyhelminthes; class Trematoda; order Plagiorchiida; family Troglotrematidae; genus Paragonimus; species Paragonimus westermani. Next base: position 151,898 of record QNGE01000362.1, on the reverse strand, counting down.
GTGCCTTTTCTGAAAGCAGAAGTGGAACTTTGGCACCTACGCATAGGTTGAGGGCTAGCCCACCGATCAATATAAAAGTACGTTCTGAAGGAATCGCTTCAGCTTTATTGACTTTTAAATGAACCATCCTAAACGTTTGGTTGTTTACCGTGTTGCTTGTTTGGCTATCCAAACTAAGCAAACAGCTTTCGCCATGCTTCGGTTTTGTTTCAACAACAACTAATCGGCTCAGATGCCGGACAGTACAGATTGATTGACAGCTTTTATCAGCTTGAATAACTCGTAGGACAGCTTTGACAAGCGCCACGACAGGTTGTCAAGAGGAAACGTAATCAGTAGTTTAAAGCCCATAATGGGCCTGGCACATTACATGTCGGCAACATCACCACAGAACGCATGACCGCCAATAGGAACAATTTCGTCCATTATCAACTAACCGTAAAATTCAGGCATAACAAGAAATTCAAACAAACTAGCATAGAATACAGGTGGATAAAAACGCCTAACAGATTAATTAACATTAGACAAAATAAACTGAGGAAACAATGGTGACAGCCACAAGAGCTATGTTCTTAACACAGTGTCTTTGGTGGATCATCCCTTAAGGATTTCACTGCCGTGCACCCGCTTCAGGGAGGGCGAGCTAAAACGAGATTTTGGTCGACCAGTTGTTTGCTTCTAGGCAAGCTCTCAGTCTTACCCTCCTTCCAACGGCTACAGTATTTGTCACGTGCGCTTGACTCAACGAATTTCTTTCCACCGATCGTCGTAAATTGGGTACAAATGTAGTTTTACACGTGTACCTCACAAACAATGTGATCAGAGGGCTTAAAAAATGCGACACTTGACAATGAATGCATACTAGCGGCCGTGGGCATATGAGTAACCACTAGGAGACTTGATTGTGAAAGACAAAACTATCAAAGAACTCTTAAGAAAAGAGTATCGCAGTCATCACAGAACCGTAACGTAGGAACCTAGCCCTGTCACACTCCTTCATTCCTGTATCGGTCAGCTAAGCATCGCTGAGATTAGAGTCAAATTCATCGGTATGGCTTGCAAATCAATCTGGTAGACAGGAAATTGGCTCCTAACCTGAATGCTACCGGGTTGAACCTCAATCAAATTTCGTCCACCCGATGAGCCTACGGGTGTAAGAAGTCGGTTGTGATTTGACGAATTGAGTGTTGTTGCAAAACGGCGTACGTATAGCTCAGGTCATAGTGAATACACACATAGACTGATATTCAGCCTCATTGGCCAAGGGTTGGTTTTAGCCGGCGTCAACTTGATATTAAGAAACCGCTCTAGGTTGTCAACATTTCGTAAGAGTGAGCAATTTCAGTCCAACTTCCTGTGCTTGTGAGAAGAAAAACCATACAACCTTTGCCGGACGAATTAATTTGTCATACCGAAAGAATGTGCAGATGCGGGCCAGTAAGCAAAATACCGTCTACCTATGTTCATTTAAATGAGTTATAAAGAAACCAAAAAGTGTTCAGTACAATTCTTGCACACATTCTGTTCCTTACTGCATTGTGCCAGAACACCTGGATAGCCAATATTAACTTGTCATTAATGAAAAGCTATGAGGCTGACTCGCTGTATTGTTAACGCTTCAGTGTGTTTGCAGCAGAACCAGGACAATACGGATTTGCTTTAGGTATGTGTCAGTTGAATAAAATGGATTTCGGGATCAGATGTTAACTTGTTACCTGAGCTTGATCCTTCATAACTCAGCTTTAATGACGGATGGTTCAAATGAGTGCGAAATTTTAGTTCGGATAACATGATCAGATTTCAGCATTTATGATCAGAAAAATTGCTCACACAGATAGACAACCTGCTCATCACACTTCATCTAAACTTCCACCCAGATTGATTAGTCAATATCACTTAGATCTCCTTTTCATTTCCAGCATTTTAACATCAGTTTCTCTTAGAGAGTAAATCGACCTTACGGGTTAAATATTGAATTGATCGTGCTGTTGAGTGTGTGCTGACAGTGGTTTCAGTGAACGCACAAATCATGCAACCGAAGCCCACGTTTGCTGCCTGATTGAACCTACGGCAAGTGAATGGCTACCAATTCCAATCCGTTGCATCGCTTCCTTCCCATGGGATGTAACTTGGCTTCTGGATTGAAACTACCTTTTTGACATTAATTCCAAAATCTCCTTCTGAAACTTTGCATCCGTTCAGAAAATGCTGCGAATGCCGATAGTAAGGTAACTAAGGACTATTTAGCAAACTTAACAATTTTACTGATGGGTGGTAGGTTTTTTTTGTATAGGTTAAAAATAGCCGACAATCGATCGTAGCTGTCGTATTCTCATACACTTTGCAGTCAGTATCTCTCGAAAAGAAGCACTAGCCTCAAGTTTAGCTCTTGTTAAAGCCCGTCAATAGTGTATATCCTTACCATTGCAGGGACTGGAACTCCGGACACGCTTTCATGGGGGAACCATTTTGACCACCGCCCCACTGACCTGAAATTAGGCACAACTGAATGATCATACATAGATGCTCAGCCCTAATGACTTATGAATAATGTACTGATTGCTCATTCGGCTGCAGAGGAGACAATGTAACTATCCTGTTGACTCAACTGCCCTTAAAAAATAAGGATGAAATTAAGCACTGCAATCCTCATCTAAGTGACACATTTGTTGAGTTAGTTCCTTTGAAAATATCGCCCGAGACATTAAGCAAGGGTACCCTCACGGCGGTTAGTTAAAGCAGGTTGTCAATATCTTTTCTCTTTCACTTATGCTATGGTATCGTAACCTTAGTTGAACTGGTGAGCTAAACCCAAGGTAGAATAGGCTGTCGAACTACAAAAATCATGCAGAACGTTGCTTTCAGCAAAAAGCCACAAGCGAATTTTCGCAGCACACAATATTGTTAACTGTACAGAATTCATATAGGATAAACTTCTGAGGATAGGTTAACGAACAACCACTCTTTTAAAACCTCTTGAGATGGTCATTTGGTATACAAAGTACACTCTTGGAAAAATCACCGCGGTTGAATAAATATGTTTGTACTGTAGGGGAGCCTTGTTTTTAACTTATGGGAACATATATAGAGAGCACCAAAACGAAGCTATAGCTATTCTGGGTAGTTGTTTTAATTCGAGTCTCGAACATACCGTTTTTACTGCGGATCCCACAGAATGTTGCACTGCGATTCACTGAGCCATTTCTAGGTCAATTACTCAAAACGTAGTTTCGGAAGTACATAATTGTGACATCCGCCAGTTGAACGTTGAGTGACGCTCCATTGTCTATATACTGGAAATTAACGAAGAGTTTGCTTATGAACCCAAGATCCCTGAAGTCGAGTTACGTCTATAACGTCATGTGCCGGTAGTCAGGGGGAAAAGATGGGTTAGTTCGGCGCCACTGAGTGCGTCCCCGAGAGGAGCACTTGCAAAATAAGCGAACTCTCCCAGATGAGTAGACAGCCGCGAATAATTAGAAGTAACACTATCGCAGCGCAACAGACACAGCAGAAAGTCCGGTCTTCCATGAAGAGCAATATGAGCTTTTTGATGATGCAACGATAGTGCGCAAGTTACCGCGACACAAAGGGTTTTCAACTGCTTCAGTGGGAACATACCGGTCCCTAGATAGCATTCCATCTGACTGGCACACTGTCCGCATCGCAGTCGTAGATTTCTGGTCTCTGTTGACTGTGACCAAGCCCTAGGGAGACCAATTAATCATTATAGTGATCACCAACTTAGAACGTTTCAAAGGACACACGAAGTAACGTGGAGGATTCGATCTCCAGCGGAGATCCGTGAATCAGTTTGGTCACCGGCGTTCACCAGCTGCAGCTAGTTTCTTGATCTTAGAAATCATGGCCGAACGGATCTATCATGCTAGATCCGTTTTCTATAGTGAACCTTCAACTACCATGCTGTTTCCATCGTAACTTCATCCGAAGGGACTTTAGTATCTTGAATGAGTAGACTTAATTTTTAAGCTATATAAGTCGAGGCATTACAAGACACCCACTGTCGTTGTACTGAAAACTTGGTGCTTCGCTCGCCTGCTTTCTGGGTTAAGTATGTTTTGAACGGAAATCTCAAGCTGAACGAACAAGCAACGTCCTGATCCTACGATCACAAATAACATAACAACATTTCACCACGCCAAACGAATTTGTCTTGCTTCTCCCTTTCCGTAAAGTGTTTCATTATTCAATGATTCCCAGCTCTGTTTCCGGATACACACTACTACTGACGGAAGTTATGGCCATAAATATGATGCCCCAAACAAAAGAGTTATATGTTTACTTGATTCCCACCTGTATGCTGGATAATGTTTGAAATTAGCACCATCAACAGTTAATCACTTATGCAGATGAGGAATCATGCGACTGTTGTACATATATTGGAGATCTTCGTCAACGATACTTGGTGACGACAGTGAAAATTTGAAGCATGCATTTAATCGTAAAGATCTTATACCACTTAATGCTATTGTTGGCCTGCAGTGGGTTGTGACCAGGTCTTCCAGCCTTTCCCTTTTCAGTTGACTTTGCAGTAGGCGAGGTTGTACAGCGTCCTCCGATTAGTTGTGAAAAACTTAGTATAATGATGCTCCCAGGGGCTCAGATTCAAAACGCAGTGCACAAACGGTATTAGTCCAATTAGTAAGAGTTAACAAATAACACTCTGGAAAATTTGAAGGATTCCGTTGGTCAGTTTGGCATAACTTTTGCACCTTTTAATTGTAACGTTTTAGCACAAAATGAGTAAAACTTCGTGGTTGCTTTAAGCTTTGTCAGTGGATCCCTACTGTTGGTTGAGAAGTTTTTGTACCTTGAGAAACCAATAAACGATTATAGATCGTCAGATGCAATCATAGATGCATTCGCCAGGACATGGATGACCATTGCCAACTCACGTGGTCTATGGCGCCCACATCACCTCAGTCTTATCTTGAAAAGTCGAGTGGCAATCCAATGCTACTGTGAAGATGGCCCTTATATAAGACTGAGATGAATGGTTCAGTCGCACCAGGATGCTCACTGAGGGTTCGTTTTCAAACCGTTGCATCTTCGGGGCATTAGCAGCATGTGGTAAGAATCGTAACGATGGTGATAAAGCTACCCTATGTGTTTTCATGATGGATAAACTCGATAAGCCACTGAGCAGGATGTTCCCGTCTCACGGAATTTCGTTTCCAGATTATAACCTACAATTGTCAATTTAGCGCTTAATGCGCCGTACCAAGTGTGTGATCGACAATTTAGGTTGGAATCAGTAGTGTGATGGTCAGCGTGTGAATTGGGTTGACCGTATGGTGATAGTATCGCTCAAATTTGTTTCATTAGGGCGTCCTTGACTCCCTGGCCGGGGTACAAAGGATAACGGACATATTTACTAGAAGAAACTGTTTGGTTTGACGAAGAATAAGAGTGAATGGGTTTCGTATCACGAATCTCTGCGTGCATCGGAGTAATTATGCTCCCCCTACAGCCTCCTTCTTTATACAACACGATTCATTTTTCTCTTCCCATGGAGTTCGGCATGGTTGCCAGTTCACGTGGTTTGTTCTTGTTGAAAATACGTGATATATACACGACCTGATACAGTCTATTGTAATTGTGGTTCTAGCCAACAGCCGCTGAGCTTCAGATGTAAACCTAATCTTTCATTCAAAGGGAAACAAGAGCGCGAAGCACTCCTGAGGAAGGCCACCCGAGGTGGTTGAAACGTTGAGTATTACAACTTGCTCGAAACGTTGTGTTATTCCCAATCTGTATATCAATAGCGCGAAGCATATTTTCACTTCCGTAAACCTCCGCTTACCCATGAGTAGATTCAATGAACTTATATGTGTAACAACGAATCAGTCGTTGACAGCCGTGTTTGGTTGTATTCGGTGTTTCCAAAGTCCTCTCTGGTCAGAGTCGTTCACTTACAAGTAGTCAGCCAACAATACCATCGTTTGACTGAACCTATGGTTGCTGACCCAACAAGTTCAGATAACGAGTTCATTTCCTACTATACGAACGATGTCGTTGAAACGACATCCGTCCACTTATCTGAGCGCAACGTTTGAACAAAAGTGTTTGGCAAATTCAACCAGCCAGAAAAGTAAAAATGAGGTAAAGTTCCCAGGATCTTCTAGTACCGTGGTCGTTTAGACGATTTCCATCAATTAGGGTCATATTGTCGAGTGGAGCACTATTGAACTAAGACGCCGCAACCGTGGTCAATTGCATAGTAGTTTTCAATGATCAATACTTTTTTATTGCCAATATGTTATCAATGTCCTGCACTAACAACATCAAAGATCCGTTTGATGGCTAACTTTATTCCCGGAGTGAGGTGGGTGTAGGTTCACCTCCATGAAATCCTCCTTGGCAAGTCCGATAAACCACGTTAGGTTGCATAATCATAGCATTTAGTTACAAATGAAGTTAACAAGACACTTTCTGATAGTCAGCCGGTTTGAAGAAGTAGAAATGTTGGCGACTCTAGTGGCCACCTCAGTGAGAATTATTTCTGAGGTTCACCAGAAATAGAATGTCGAAAAGATTTGTTTCTTAAGCTAAAGTTGGGTGGATTCAGATAATTCTAGGAAATATGTGAAATCAAACAGTGTCATTGCGTGCACGAGATGCTCGGGTCTGCTGCGCAGGCGGGGGGTGGGTGGGTGATCATTAGGGAAAATATGTGAGTGACCAGTATGCGCCATGTCGGACAGTTCTAAGGTATGGTGACCACCTAAGTGGAGGCGAAGTTTCTTGACAGACAGCACGAACAAAGCAATCTTTTTATTAATCACATTGCTCTTTTGTTATCGTGCACATGTGCAATCAGGTTGCATTTGAGAGACAGACAATTCAGTAAGTTTGCATGTGTGATTCTCCACAACGAACAGTTTGAGAAATGCATGTCGCTTTGAAAATTTGTCTAACCGTAGCGGGATTTATTGTTATGCCCATACTGAATCCATAGTGGTTTAACATTTCAAAATAAGCAGGTCTTCAAACTTCAGTCCATTTTCCTTTAACCTCTTCATTCTGGATGTCCGCATCCCCAACTCGGTCCCACTTGGATTCTCTATGGGCGCGTACTCATACATGCGTTTACTCTGGTGTCACTGACTTAGCAAGCTTCATTTCTAATCTAGACAACGTTGTCAAAAAGTTGATCATGAAGTTGAATTACCCGATTTATTATTTATTACTTACACTAACATATGGTTGTGTACATGCTAGATATCTAACTCCTAAGATGTGTGACGCAACTTCGCGATCTGGCTTGATTTGAACAATGGTGTTTGAAAGCGGTAGAACCAGTGTGAATGGAGAAATATTTACCTGGAGAAAAGGTAGCTTTCGACAGGCGGAGCATGTTTCTCCCAGTGTGAAATCGGACATTACAGAAGGACGGACAATGAGGCTGTCTTTCAGCATGCTGCAGAGCTCGTTTGTCAGAGGCTTACAGAAAAAGAAGTATGGATATCAAAACTAGTGAAGCTGGATGGTCTCCGTTATGTTGTAGAGAAACTCATTATGTATCGTGGTGAGCTGCAGCTAGACGAAAGGAAATGGAAATAGTCTAATTAAGTGCAAACGATGAGATCTATATCCTTGATTGCATTTTATGATCACACAAAGATCCCACAATTCCCCCGCATAATGAAAGGACTCGCATGGAATGTACTGATACTCACGGTAAACTCTCATATCGTTTCCAATTTCTTCCAATACGACAGCCATGATAAGCGACGGCAACGAAGGAACTTTGCTGAGATTACGCTGGTGTAAAATAAGAGGGTGAAAGGTTCCCTTCTGTTTTAGTCCTCGGTAGAAATTCTATAGGTGATGAATAGCTCATGTCTAGATGATACATCCCAATGACCAAATGGCTTACTGAGCCATCGCGCTTAGCACTACGAAACAGGATACCAGTACTTTATCCATCCATCCCAGCGAAATAACTATTTTCAAGAAGACCGTAAGAGTGGCTTGTTTTATTGCGTGCGCTTATTTCACTGGCTCTATGGAACAAGCGTTTCATTCATTCCAGGTTGTGGTGGGGCGGAAGCCATAAGAAGCAACGAAGTGGGTACAGTCTAGGCAGACAGGAATACGTGCCATAAGTGCATCGAGTACACAACTAAGACCGTTCAATTTAAATTCACAGAGACCAGTAAATATGCTGGGCGGTGTTCTGGTTACCGACAAGTAGTATGGGACAATAGTTAATCTAAATTGAACGCTGCTAATAAATGATCACGTTTTTGAGTTCCCGTAGGATTCCAGCTCGCCGTTCTCAAGAGGAACGAAACTCAAATATAATGCTTTCATTCGAAAGGGATTATTAAAAAATGAACCAGATTGCAAAATATGCTATCAGTTGTGAATGAGAGTTTATTTATGTTAACCAAAACCCACCTCTCCTCAACCCTTAACAGTATGTTGTCATAGTTGTTTGTTTAACCCTTGATTAACACTGGTCATTCACACAGTCACCATTTCTCATTTTGTTCTGCGAGCGATCTCCACTAATTCACCGGATTCAATACAGTTCTATAGTATCGAGAATACTAACTGACCGACTGGGTTGGGGGAAATAGACGATGTGACCGCGAGTTCACGTCAAGGTGTTCGACGGAACGTTATCCGACCAAATGGTTTAAGTTGGTCGATTCACTGATGACGAGCATTTTAACACTACAAACCGACGGTCATTCTGGCTGTTTGAAGTGTTGTCTGATCAGTCGGAAATAATGGCCTAATCTGTCATGATCTACTTAGGACTTTACTGTTGCAGCGGTGATCACGATAGTTTTGATCTCTGTCGGTTAGTACGTTGAACATATTGAAATTAGGTGGAATAGTGGCACTTGGCAGCTAGGTGAATAGTAGATTTTTGTGAAAAGTCATCCCAAATGCAATTACTAAGACTATTATAGAAACAGCGATTGTTCAGTTCAATTTGAATGAAAACTCTATCAGTCGTTGCCAGCACACTTTCAGAAAAATGCAATGTCTAAGCAAAATAATGCTCTGTATACACACTGTGAAGGAATGAGCTTCGAGGTTTATGCTTTGCAAACGTTTCTGTTCAAACTGATATTGCTGCCAGCTATCAATTAATATTGATATCCCAAACCAATTGTAAACCGGACGTTTTCACAATGAAGGTTTGGCGCCTCCGACTGAAAAATAATTCACAAAGAAAAGCTCGTGAGCAGAACAGTTGAACATGGTGTTTGTAATGTTCACTCCGTGTAGTTCGAATGTTCAATTGAAGTACATTGTTCTAATCATTGCTGCAATTCTATGGATGTGCAGTGTCTGCAAAACCACTCATTCAGAAGGGAGCCACCAATACGTGATTGTCGGGGTGCTGATGTCAGTGTCCTTCGCGTGACCGTTGATGCATACCCGTTAATCACCCGTTTATCATGTCCTACTTTGTCTTGCGTGCCACTCACTCGTCTATCTAACTGTAAAGTAGTATCCAGTCCTGTCGTTGAAACTCATTTTCTAGTAGCAGGTTCAACGAATGACGACTGAAAGTATGTTCTTCCTCCACCTTCGGGCAAAAACGATTTATCTGCTTCTCTAAGTATGCGCCAGACTGCATCACCTACAACGTTTTATCAGTGCCACAAGAAGACATGGTGTGATATGTTAACATTTTGTTCACCCTCATCAGTCACACACGTAAAACATGCAGATTATGTACGACGGACACTTATAAATGAACGGGGTATGGACACGCATGCATTCACACCAAGTATCATGTCATCAACACCAGGCCAACTGATGGGTTGTTTCAGCCACTTTTGTGCACGTAGCATGGGCTGCTGAAGTCTGATCACCATAGCTTCGCTGAAGGGCAATAGTTCCGGGTTCTGAATACATAACGATATTTTGCACAAGCTAAGTGGATTAAATTAAAGATGAAAGTAAACGAAATGTTAACGCATCGCAACAAGTCTTCCTTCTGCACTGATGAAAACGTTGAAGGAAACTCAGTGTCTCAAGTTTTTCAAACGAAGACTCCTTGTTTCGGCTGTGCACGCATTGGATCGTTTACTGTCGTCGCAATGCAAGATAGTAGTGGGACGGACATGGGTCGATTATTATGAGGAGTTTATTCGATGTTGTCTATTTTCAATGCAAATTATCAGGTTATTGTCTGTGGAGAAACCTTCAAGAGATACTGTCATTCTCGTGAGGTCATCAAGTTCGTACATTGATGTAGCACGGGAAGACATAAACGGCTTCGTGGAAACCCACCATCGCTTTGCTGAAACCCTCGTCCACAACACCAAGGTTAGAACTCTCCGTTCCTTGCACAGCTCCTCATCACGATCAGCCAATATGAGTGTATTTCGTGGTGATGGTTTAAAACATGTTCACAATCTCTTGTCAACGCAGTTCACACAGACACAGCGATATACTCTCTCCCGGATGGGATTTCAAAACATCACCTCAAGCCGTTAACAAGTTGAACATGCAAGTTCACTTTGAATATATGTACGATTCTGCCTCTCAAGTTATCTGCCAGTTCACTTTCAGTTGCAGGGACGTTTACACAGGCAGAACAGATCGACAGCCATTTCAACGAGTAGCGGAAGAGGTACCGAAATGGTTGAAGCAACTCACGGTACAACAGTCCTAAACCGGTATACTCGTCACTTGAAATCCCGCATCATCGATTGCTAAACACCTCATGATAAGGGGTTTCACAGTCCCGGTAACAGGTCGTGTTATTCTGTCATTTTGTTTGTTACCTAGATGTCACACGTGAAGTTTGCGTTCATTTATCAGGAAGTATAACGCCTTTTCATATCCCTTTCTTTGCGCCGCACGATGGCACCAAACAATACATTTGGGCATGTCTTGATTAGTTGAGGAAACGTGTTTATCTTTCTATAGTGCACCTTATTCCGTTCTAGTAAGATACACTCAATCTGAATACTGAATAAACGAGCTATTTTACACACTGACAAAAGCCGTTTAAGTAGCAATCACACCGCTTGTGTGACAAGTTAGGATGCTTGAGTATCAATGCGTGAAGAAACAAGACAAACATTCAAGTGGGAAAATGATCAGTTAACAAACAATGATCAGATGATTGAAATTCTTTGTCTAGATTAGTAGCGTGCAGACCATAGCCGACCATCTTTTTGCCTTGGTGATAGCCTGAATGATAAACTATAAAAGCGGTAGAACAGTATACATTGGAATAACACAGTTGCGCAACGAATTACCGGAATAGTGCTAGCTTCAGTGAAATGTGCTGCTGGAAGCCCAAAGACGATTTCTTAAGATGTGTGGTTAACAAGTTGGAGAAAGCATGAGTGTTTTTGCTTACATTGCCGTATACGGTGAAACAGACCTCTGTGGGTTCTATCGTGTTATCCGCTTCAACCAGGTACCTTGTTTCAACCTATGTGGCTGTATCGCTTTTTTGTTATCCTAAAGTCATCTGTCGAGATATTTCGTGATTTGAAAGTGTGAAACGTTAGTGTAGGCCCACACACTATTGTTCACACGAAAATAACTTGTTAAGATATGCTTGAAACACTTTTTGACATATTACGCTCTGTCTCGATTTTCCCACGGTACACTATACTTGACATTTAGTTACATCTTCTATACACAGCTGAAAGACAGACAAATTGTTCAGAAAAATATCAATCTAGTGGACTTGCGCTCACGGACACCAATGCCATCATGCGAATCTTCATATGAAGTGAGGAAGAATCGACGAGAAAGGATATAACTTGTTGGTTGCTGACATTGATGCTAATTCGCAAGTGTTTCAGACAAAGCTATCAGAATGCTTAAACAAACGGCAGTTAATCTGAAATTGACCGTTCCCACATGTGAAACTTCACTAGCAAGACAACACGGCTGGAAAAACAGCGCCACACCTTCAAATTTGAATTTGCTTTGAGATAAATACTCATAAACTCCAAGTGTTCTAGGCGACTATAAACTGTGAGTCACTCACTCGTGTTTGAAGCAAAGCATTTGAAATCTCAGGAGACTGTGGGTTTGGGATCATCAAACTAAGATACTTCTGATAAAAAAGTGCTAGGAATTTTAGGGTATGACCATTAGCCAAAAACCTGTTCCATTCCTCAGCCATCCATGCTGAAACCCAAGGGATAAGTTGATCGAGCGCAAACCCTCAGTCTTTCAAAGAAATTTGAACCATTGAACTTCGCAGACGAATTTGGATGGAGAAATGAAAAGGTTAAAATCGTGCGCTGTTTTGAAAACCCATGTTTCTTGTATCCTCAAATCTAGCACAACGTGAAACATAAACACATGACAACTACATGGATACAACTTGGCTCATCTTACCGATTCTTCAACTTGGCATCATGATGAGCTATCATCGTAGCTAGAACGTCAAAGTATCCTGAGTCTAAACCTACAACTAGTCCTAAAAATCACAACTGATTTCATTCCATTTCCATAATATGTGTTGGATAGTATGGTCCACTGCAAAAGTCTATGCCGACGAAGGTGTTCTTTTCCGCTGTCTCATCCATTGCGTGAGACCGCTAATCTGGACCAGTGCTGATGAGTTACAAGTTGTCAAAAAATACCCTGCAGATTAGAATACAATAGTCCTGTGCGATTCGACATATGTCCTGAATACACACAGACTATCGCATATGAATGTCAGCGGTAACGAAACAAGAGAACTTAAAAAACCAATTACAAAAGACGTGCTGGTACTTTTGGTTGATAACGCCACAGTGGATTACAAGTTGCATCTCTCTTTGATACAAAACAATGGGATAATTGTGCTAGTAACTTCTACTTCGTGGTCTGTCTCGTGTGCAATCTAAATGGTTGAAAATGGTGGACTTCGGTCTTTTACGTAACTATTCGGTGAGCACGAGGTTAGCAACCACTTTAGGTACCATTCATTGGCATGAGTTCCCAATTGTTGATGAGTCCTCCCTATGTATCGTTCATCGCGAATTCATGAACATTTCGAGTTATATCCCTCTGTGAATATTTTTATGGTTCCATCGCAACTAAGTCACACGTAGAAGTGTATTCAGATTGTACGAACAGTCGACACAACGAATATCGTATGTATCACTCCTTTCGGTTGTTTTGACTTTCAACATCACGACTAAACAAATAACTGTATCGTTATCTCCACCTCCGTTAGTCAAGTTAATTTTTTATTGTGAGACGATTGCGAGGTGTGACTTCACGTGTGTTATTTTTGTCAGTCAACGATTCACTATGGTTTTTGCTAAGTCTGTAAACGCACGTTCAACTACTATGAAGAGCAGCTGATTACTACCGTCAGTTCAAGGTTATTGTTCGTGAGAGGTTCCGATTTAATTATAACTAGCATTGTTCGCAGTCCAACATTGTGAGCTAATACTTCGGACACTTATCCAGGGCTAGCTAGAAACAGGTGCTAGCATTCGAAGTTACTGCATGCTTTCGAACGCTAAGTAACTGGAAGGATGTGTCCTTTCAATCAGTTGTTTGATACGTTCTCAAGTTAATGCAGCACATCTCGACAACAGAAAGGGGAACCTTTGTAATATGTAACTCATAAACTGTAAGCATTACTTTAACTTGGAGTGAGAAGAAGACCAAGTGCACAAAGGAGATGGATTTACCCGGACTGCTAATTTGGGAAAGACGGTGGTGTAGCTGGTTATACTGACTATTACCTGGAAAATTATGTGCTGCAGGACCTAGTGTCATAACTCACTCGAGACTACAAAGTTTATTGTACATTTCAGTGACAGGTTACATTCTCTGAATTGCGAACTGTACTGTTCTCAGTTTTTTTTTCCCGAACCATAAAGGGCGGATAACTAACACCACCTGTAAGTCCCCCTCAACAGTAATCTTACAAGCCCCACTCAAAAACGACTTTAATCAGTCTGAACCTGTTTTTGATTTCATTGAGGTCCATCTTCAACCAAATTCTACAGCATTTGGCTTTTTATGATGCGGTCATACTGTGGTGGATTGCCAGGTCGGGGGTGCGAGTTTTCCAACGCTCGGCCGAATACCTCAACGTGGGGGAGAGGTACGTTCGAAAACCTGCCGCGATCGGATCAAGGACAACGTGCGCGACCGGATGAGTCATCGCTCGACTAGATCGGACCAACGGGCGAGGCAGGGCAGGCGAAATACGACAGACGGCCAGATCGGAGGCGTGGTTTTTCCAACATTCAGAGGAACATCTCGACACGATGTTGGAATACGGTCAAGGCCAACACTGGGTGGATGGCGGACAGCACGAGCAGCCGGACGAGCCATCGCGCAACGGAATCGGACAAACAGACGAGGAATGGCAAGCGAAAAACCCTCCGATAGAAGGCACCGGTCACGCACGTAAACCGGTTAGAAGTGCACACGACGTGTGAACGGAAACCGGGGGGTGCTGCGGGTTGGAATTGCGACTCATAAACGAGAGAGCGCGCGTTGCATGTGACTAGCGATTTGGACAATAAAGATTGTGCTTTGTTGGACGCCTTCTCGCTACAATACATATCAACTTAACAGATAACCTTATGGTTCACACGCCGCCAGACTTCTAGGTGACCGTTTAAGTCCGACCACAGCTCAACCAGTGAACCAAACACTCGAAATGACTGAGAAATCATTACTTCCGACATAATTTCCGAAATATGTCTGGGCCCCCTTATTTGTAGCCTACTAAAAAAATATTTCGAAATAAACCGGAAAAACCGTACGGGAAACTACATGATGAAGGCAAGCCGGTGGATGCTATATTGAGTTCTTCAAAGCCTCCAAATAAGTTAATCACATCATACTTTTTATGAAACTTTTGCAGTGTGGTGTTGGTGTTGATTTGAGTCCATGGATCACACTTCATCTGAAATGATGATCTTTTGATATGGAGTCTGATGGCTGACGTTTTGATTGGCACACTACATTAGTGGTATACCTCAAGGTTCCGTTCTTTCTATCGTACGTCAAATAAAACTATCATTGCTGGTAATTTCCCCGGTAGCGCTGTATGCTGACGAAAAAAAACATGGCAAATATTGAATTGTATTACTGAGAAGAAAAGCTTCAAACCGTCGACTACTTTTCAGGTCGAAAACTAGTTACTGTTGTCCACGAGAGAGACCCACGCATGACTGGTTCACAATATTTCCAACTGCATGTCACCTGTGACTTCATGATAAAGAAACTTAACATGACCATTTGGGATGTTAGTCAGTTTGTTTGGAATCTTCCGTCCACAGATTTCTTTTCTTATCGATCACCTAACTGATACACCCTTACCTCGTGTTACATCTTCATTGTGAAAGACAGTCTTGTAGCTGAGAAAGTAAAGCGTAAGACAGGAAAGGTTGTTTTTCATTGTTTCATTCACGTTACTACATAGAAAAGCTGTTTCAGCTAAGTGGCTTTCCTTTAAACTATCCATATGTCATAGGCGACCTGATATGAATCCATGACACGCTGGCCGTCACACCAACTGAGGCGAATTCTTAGGCCTAGTACGAATTGATATACCTGAAGTCATCCGCTAAAACTGGGGCACCACATGAGCTGCCTGTGACGAACACATTTTTTTCGGTGATAAGGTACTTTCGGTTTGGAACACCCCGTCTAAATCTGCCATGAAGCCGCCATCCATAGGTTAGTTCCATTGAAGTCTTGTATAAATTTGTGATGCTGGCCTGAGAACCCACTCAGCATGGTCACCAGGACCATTTCAAACTGTTTCATGGTCCCTAACGCCGGCTCTAACTCACCATTACTTGTGGAAGTTCGTTTGCTTCATGTTTAGTTTAAGTATGTAAGCTACACTTCTGTTCCATTATTTTAAATAAACTAGTTTTGTTTTTACATCATGCCTGTATGAGTCTCGCCATTTTCGAACCAAAGCGCTACTTTTGCGTACACCTTGTTTGCGGTTCCTCTAGTATCTGCAGTTCTGTCACCGTCCAACACAGAGCCGGGTGCTCATAAGCGTCATAAAATTACCATAACCCGTAAACTCCCAACAAATAGCCTTGAGATTACAGGCACGACATGATAAATTTTATCCCGTGTACACTTTGTGTGACCAACAACAGAGCTGGGCACAGCTGCTGTTTCGTCGATTTCGGAACAAGAAGAGCATTCCGCGAAGCTTAGCTGTCGACAGATTGCCATTCATAACAAGGTTAACCTGGGCATGCGAACCCGACACGATTATGAAGAACAAAAACACGGGTAAATGATATGGTTCACCTGGAGTTTTGCCTGTGCATCACTACCCATCTTGGTCCCTATTCGACGACAGTGTATCTTTCAACCAACCGTAAAATGACATTTGAGAAGTCTTGCTCTGGCAAACCTTGTCAGTCAGAAATACTTACAATTGATCAAGATTGTCCTAATAAGCCAGTCGTTATGAGGTTTTTTAAATCCTTGACTAATCTGACAAATAAATTGTAGTATTATCTCATTCAAAGTTCCTACTTATTTGTTCCAGTTTTTCCCAAACCCATTCATGTGTACGTTCATTACACGGTCCACTGACAAATGTCACCCAGCCTAGGCAACAATCGGTGTGGTAGGTTCCGGCTAGGCTTGTGTTTGTTTTGTGTGCCATTGCATACGTTTGCATACACGTTTGTTTGCTTTGGAGTGAACACAATTTCCAGTTCAGTCCATTTTGTAGACATGTTCGACAATCATGACTGACACGTGGAACAGTGTATCGTGCGCATTCGAGTTCCTCATTTTGTTGATATGTGAGTCATGACTTGTTCAGACACCATACGGTATAGGCAATATCGTGATCAGATTAGTGAATTATCAAATACATAAGTTATTGCACGGTCCATTGGGAAACACTTAATATCCTGTGTAAATCATTATTATGTCCAACAACGGAGTATGCTGGAAGAATTGGGCATTTTATTTCAAAGTTCACCAAAAAACGGGTTTTCCGGCTGACCCATTTCAAGTGGAATCGGTAGACTTGCGTTTCGTTCAGGCGACTGTTGTCAGTAGATCTGGTGAAATAAATCGGTCAATTCCGGTCTGATGTGGATGACATAGTGGTCAATCTGCTGTATCATAGGCACGGAAATCGGCGTTGGGCACTTTATCGGGGCAGAGATATGCACTCCCGAATAACCTTATAAAGGACATCAATCCCACGTATCCTCTTTTGAGGGATCCAGCCGAAACAGCATATCAGAAGTATGATTGCTATCGCCAAGTGTAAGTAGTAGTAAATCTGCGTGAATGAAATTAACACGACCAGGGCTTGCGTAGTGCGATGGTAGTGGGGTGCATTTTTACAGGCTTGCGTCAAAAACACTAGCAATGTTACTAGTACCACTGAAAACAGGTTACTATTCACAATCGGAAATTTCCCGCAATTGTCGGACGAGCATATAACTGGAATTCTAGCACTTTGCTTTGTAACTATGAAAATGTCATCTATTTTTGTGCCTCCCATTCACTAGCTACCCCAACGTTCGTCATTTCAATGTTAAGATAAAGAGGGCAGTTTCCAGCTAATCTGAGGTAACAAATTTTCAGCACTGATTTCTGTTCAAGAACTGTTTTGTTCATAATGTTCATGTTGACGAAAAGACCGTTTAAAGCGATCCATAAAACATGCAACTTCATTAAAGGCTACAGAGTTAACTGGAGGGTGCGGGTTGAAAGATTTCTTGGTTGCCACTGAGGGGCGCTTCAGGAGATCCCTCTTAACGATCTGTTTTCCTGCTATTCGAACCACTGTTTATGAACGTTGGTTTGTTTTATATACGTTAGTTACTAGTCTACATAGGGCTTCAAATTATGGAAGCCTTCCGATGGTAAGAAAATATGCTGTGATTTAGGTAGCAAGGTGGGCAGAATGTTTGAGTTTTAGCTTGCCCATCTTACACTAATAATATAAAACAATGAAAACGCCTGAGACAAACTGTAATATCCTATACTTTGGTAACTCGAGTAGAGTTCATCATAAGTGTAATGTGATTTTGGCTGCCGCAATCTTGTCCGTTCCACTGAGATGACTAACACTTGGAGCATTTAAATTTCTCCTCAGATTCATGTTACCCTGAAGTGATTTATCCGACGAAAGTTAGCCAGCCTGTGCGATGTCAGTTTTAATTACGTATTCAAGCTTACTGCCAGCAACCTCTCAAAAACAACCTCTCAGATAAACGAACCACCACGTTGCGCTCAACAGTCCATCCAGGCAGGCTATCAAAGCTAGGACAATTCTAAATACAAGGTCAATATATACGAGGTTACCCAATATTAGCATATTGGCTTTTCCAAAAACGGCATCATTTTTGTGATGTTTGCTCCTGCCAAGTGGAAGCCAGATTATTCGTGGTACAACACGGAATCACCCATTTGTGCAGTGAAAAACACACTGTTTTCAGGTATGTTCATACTAGTTGTCAAAAAAAGATAAAACAACGACTGGTCCGGATTTTGTTGTTTCTTCACAGCAATGCAGTAAAACAAAATTACACATTAACTGGTTCCTAAATCGTAATGAGACAAACTAGCGATCTTAAAAAGAAGATGGAATCGTCAATTTGATTGCCACAGTCGTATACAAAATGAACGGAATGGCAATAATTGTTTGTGTGGATTGTTTCCAGATTGCGTTAGCTGCCAGCAGATGGTTATTTCATTCAACGCTTTCCAAACATGCTTTCTCGTACTGTTTGCGATGGCTTCTACGATTGTCAGGATCGATTTTTTGGGTGGACCTTAAGAAGATGGCAAATAAAATTGAAAGATTCTGAAAAGTTTACGGTGTTTGGGTCTAGTTAGATGCAAATCGTTCGTTGACCTGTGTGATTTAGCCCACTCCTGGCTGGACCACACAAGCCGTTCTTATCGGCTAAGTGCAGTTAAGGACGTGTTGCACAATCTACATATTGATTCGACGAAAATAGGCTGGTATCCACGGCTGGCTCAAGTATCACTGTAGGAAGTATTCTTCAGCTGAGAGTGAAACGTGGCGCGTAATTAAGTCTGGTGCCTATTTTTGTGGAAACCTTTGTGTCGTTTACATCACCACATTAGTTATTTGTCACCGAATCATTGTGCTATATCAGTTCAAACGCATCAACAGATTACTGCACATCGGTAAAGTCAGTTGAACGAACCCTAAAAAGATAAGCTTGATATGCGATAGGATATCTAAATGCACGCATTTAGGAGTATCAGGAAGTGTTTGGACGGCATCTTGGTGTGCTGATAAAATAAAGCCATTAATGGGCATGACTGGTATTTCGTCGATCTTAGACAATAATTGCAAAGAGCCCAAACACTTCACGTGGACCTTTGTGAATACACGGACAAACACTGCAACCGATGACGAAGTATATTAGCGTACACATGTAACACACGTTTTATAAAGACGAGGACAGCAGTTTTGACTACTTGCAATCAGCAGCAAGAAGCGCAGCATCAAATCCGAAGAGCTGGGTCCCATAAATGTGAAAAGAAGGAGAACTGATAGAGGAAAACTATCACTCAGCTGCCCGTGCTCTAGGACAAAATAGCACGCTGTCATCGAGGTCAGCCAAAGTCCACAACGGTCTTTTATAAAGTACCAAAACTGCCAAACTACTTATCAATGTTTCAACGCTTACCAGTGACGTTTATGGGTTCTAGCATATATTGATCAGGGGTTTCTTCTCGGACAATCAGTTTCCCAGATAATTTGGTAGATTCCACATCACACAGTTGGTTGGGTAGGAAACCAGGTCCAAATCTGAGTTTTCTGAGTTTTCTGGCTTGGCGCCTCAGCTTAGCTGACAGAGCATTTACTGCGTCTGGTCATGTTTTTGTGACTGGTTCGAATTCAGCCGAATTCCAGAGTTTTTGCAACGGACTGTCTCTCGTTGAGACATTAGATACAGTGCTACGTTATGCGTGAATCATATTGTAAAATAAATTTTGCTTGTAATGTAGTCAATACGCCCCTACGGAAATATCACCTGAATACTGCATCCGATAAATATTTACACCGTAAAAGGCTTATCCGACACGGAAAACAAAAAATGAAATTACAGACGGCTACAAGATGCCGGTGAGACAATTAACTTCCCCCCTTAATGCACTCACTAGTTTCGTTGTGGATGCCAGGCCACTTAGGTAGGTGCAACGGAACAGCGGTTACATCGCCGAGTAGCCGAGGTTGGGTTGGACAGTGAATGAAACAAGCTCCATCAACTTGTGTTACGCGGCTAGAACAACATAAGCAACCTGCACCACTGGTCGTACTTCAAATGTTGAACTCTGGGCACAACGTCATCATGACCGATGTTTCAAAGTCACTTGCCTACAGCCGACTAAATGTATTAATCAATCCTAGATAGCAACCATTCCTTTGCAGAAAAAACAATGTTCGCGTTTTTGTGTACATACATACGATACGCGTGCGTGTGTGTGTTCTCGTATTTCTTTCCACAAACCTGGTCTGATTCTACAATACAAACATTAGCACGGCAGTGTGTATGTACCAGGTGAGATGCAGAATAATTCACCAGACAACAAATTCGTGCATTCTGTTGTGACTGATATTTGCTTTCAACTTCGCTTTTGGAAACAGCCTTGTTTAAATTCCACTCAACTCATTCGAACTGTTGTTGTGCAGTCGGAACATCAGAACACTAACATTTAACAATGCTATGCTGGTCAAGCCTCACCAGTCGCCTCTTTGTACGCAAAAGTGGTTGAAGCAACCCTTCGAGTTGCTATGGTATTGATGGAGTAATGCTGGATATAAATGTACGCGTGCCCATTCCCTGTCTGCCTCTATTGTTCTGGCGTGCATAGCTTTTGCGGCTGATGAGATTAAACGGAATGTAAAACCTATCGCAATATATTTCGTGCTTCTGCTGTACTGGAGTTTTCAAAAAGGACGCACCATTTCAAATGTGGGGAGCGTTCAATTGGAAATAATCTAAACCTCCCACATTCATCAATTTGTGCACTGTTCAGTTAGTCAGAGAATGCTCTTGGTTTCGGCTCAACTAAGAATATCCTGGTCACAAGGTTATTGATTATCATGAACACCGTTTTCCTCTTTCGATACGATCAAATTAATTTAACACTATTGACAGGAGGTAGTGGCTGGGGGTCTCACTAAGATTATTTGGTCGTGCTTATCGCGAGATTTCTGGAGCAATAGTCTCATAATCACGATGACTGGAATGAATGAAATAATTTGACTCTTGCAATTTCATTAATTTGCGCACTACTCAGTTGGTTGACGGAAGCCCGTGAGAAGTTTCTGGTCCTAGGATTATCGACTGTATTGAACAGAGCATCCCCTTTCACTCAGCTGAACATGACCAAACAAGTTGTACACTACCGACACAAGGTAGTGGATGGGGGTTTGAATAAGATTATTTGGTTGTGTCTATTGTGAGAGTTCTAGCGATACGCTTAACACACTTCTCTCAATCACGAGAACAGGAATGTTAAGTCCGATTTTGATCGGGTCTAAATAGAGCGAAACTCGTCTCGTACTTCCACTCTTCCTGGGTTAGCCGAAAGGTCTACCCGAATACTAAGGATATGACGTAATACGAGTGATATTTATTATTCCCACCCTCATTTATTTCACGTCACCAACAATGGAGGAATGCTTTGAATCCCGAGTGGTAACTACCCTGCTGTCAACAGAAACTCATAGCAGTTGGCCGAAAACTCCCATGATGAATAAACAATGGTACTGCTCGTGTCTGCGCTTGTGAACTGTTTGTATGTCACCTTGCATTTCTCTTTACTAACCTTGCGCTACTCTGCTTTATGGACGCCAACATTGCATTTTTCACTTGGTGAGATGCAGTGTGCCTAGCTAGGCAGCAAATCTCGCAGTGTGTTCTGTCTGGCTTCAGTCTTAATTAAGGAAACACGTGTGTCAAATTATCAATATGTTAGCGTTGCTTGGTATCAGCGTACACAGTTGATGGTTGAAGTGTACAAACTGTCAAAGGATTAGGTGGCTGTCACAGAATTAGAGGTCATTTATAATCCAAGCAACAAGCTTTATGACGTAACAACACGTGAGTTTTCATTAGCGATTTCACTGACTACCTCTGCAGAAAAAGTCATTGCTGCTAGCATCCAGAAATACAAGAATGAAGCGTAACAACTTAGGGGAGGTGTCACTATATAAATTAGACTTTCAGTATGCAGTCTGTTTTGTACCGCCAGCAGGTGCATCAGATGACTGCCGTGCAGACGGTATCTATTCGGAAACGTTTATTGTAACGGATGAACAGGAAGTGGGTCAATAACGAAATGCTTCTTCTCACACAATTGTCACGGAGACCTTTCTTCAACCATCAGCCCGTTACTGATCGGAAAAACTGCTTGTAAGCACTGAACCGACCAGAACAAGAACACCCTTCTTTATCAGCAAATAAGAGTTATCCTATTATCCAGTCGTATCAACTGTTTTTAAGTTCATAAAATCTGTGTGCGCTGCATCCGATTGTGTTCACTTGTGAAATATAATTATACTGATGGAAATGTTCGGATGGAACGTAAAATGCACGAGTTCAGCAGTCAACCCCAAAACGTTGAGTATAAGACTGTTTACTACTCCAAAATGGCATACCGTCCCCAGTTATCAATCCCTCAGTTTGTATTAAGGTAACGAACATTTCTTTCATACGGGCTACCAATAACCCTAACTATCATTACAGATAAGGTTTCAGAGTAACACAGCGATACCAAACGTTCCCGCATTTTCTCCGCCTCATTTTAGCTATTACGAAAAGATTATATCATCTCCTGCGTAAAAATCTACTGATGGAGGGCAGTCATTGGAAGAAAGGTTTATTTGCGGGTGCCCATGTAAATACTGGAAAGAGCCAATGAACGAAAACAACAAAATGGATGGAGTTCCCTCAGGTTTATTCGTTTATCCTAATGACACTGATGACATTTTACGATCAGAACGTGAAGTCATTAGCAGTTGTTGTTGTTGATGATGATGATGAACGGACTATAATGTTGTATGCCATCCTGGGTTAGAAAATTATGACCACAGCAAACTAACACTCGTAAGGATAATGATACCGGACACTGTTTAACCCACCATTAATGAAACGTAGGAAGGTCCTATACGTTTTACACAGAAAGCTATAACTTACGGATGAACAGGTCATAATCCACCTGGCACTCATTTTTGTCAAACACACAGCAGTTAGTAAAAACGTTGTGTGAACACTGACGGAAGCAGATTTGAAATCACTGGTGAAGCAAGCAGTATATGAGTGCTGAAAGTAAGCATTGCACTGATGCACTGGTTCTAAGCACTACTGTTGTAGACAAACACACGACTTTTAAAAGTGGTCATTTCCAAAAGATTCATGACTACTATCCTATAAAAACATCTTAGTGAAGTCCTGTTTCCCATAACATAACACCTGAGTTCAAACATTTTTTTGTTCTCAACAAAGCTAAACGTTTCAAACAAACTGCCAGCGACAAAATCCACATAGTCATTGAGTACGGTTGGAAAGCTCAAACGTATTATGGAAAAGGAACTTAGGGCCACTTACCACGAGCCATTTCTGGAACGATATTTATGGGATTATCGACTAGAAAATGTTTGTCTAGATGGGATGTCTGGGTGCCAAAATAACTCGAATTTTTCATAATATCACGAAACAGATAATCAGTTTCAAACCCAAGATGGAATTCGTGAAAGAAAGCCGAAATGCGAAAATGTGGATTTAATAATTGGTACGTTGTAGCGTAGCCAATTTTACCGTTCAGGTTGTTACGTTGTAACCAACTCTGTAACAGTTTAATACAAATTATTTTTTTACCGGACACTGTTTGTAATCTGTTCGGAAAATTTGCGATAATTTTATTTGGAGCATCGTTGTATCTGACAACAAAACCAGTATGTTTTTTCAACACCGAATGAAGTTCAACAAATCGGTGCTGCATAGATGGCTGCTATGTCAGTCCACCGGGTGTCACTTTGTAAATGGACATAGCAGGCATACATATGTGAATTCCTCTCACCGACCAACAGGTGTCTCTGAGAATGTTTTCAACTAAAGTGTACACTGTTGGGATGGTAACAGAAAATTAGCTTTCCATTTGTTTTTACCCAAGCTGTCACAGTTTAAGTGAAGTTGACGCCAATATCAGTTTGCACGAACTGTTTTTCAGCGTAAAGCAAGTGGATAGTTTGTCACATCGAACTGGACAGGGGTTTCCTTTATCGGCACGTTGATAAAACAATATATGCAAAAATATGATAGCTTATGATATATGCTTCAAAATGAGTTCATTTATCGTTTCGCTTGTTTGAACCTTAAATAAAAGGGTAGAAACATTTTGACTAAAAGCCCGGAACGGTTATTGCGAATAAACAAGAATGCAGTGAATGTTGATTGTGAGATTGAAATCTGTAAAACTGTGACATCACTAAAAAATAGTTCACTGAAGATGTTATTAGGGCAATGCTAATTTATTGCGGCACTCCCAACAGAGTGCATTGGTGTTTTCGATATCAAAACTTCTGATAAATTTGTTGTGGGATTGTGAATAGGTACTATATGAGACCCGGGTGCGCGAGTGTGTCTGTAGAGAAGATTTATCAAATCTGAAGCAGTTATTTGTACATAACACTTCTGCTTGGTGTAGATTCGTGCTCACATAAGAGAAGGATGCCAAGCATCTATTTTTTACTCATTTTTGTTTGATTACTGACATGACGGGTCGATTTCTATGTTTGACTGGGCGGGACTTCAGGTCATTCATTCCATAAACCTTATAAACCTCCTTGATTTCCTTTCTCTCCCTGTTGAAAGCCTCTCTTTTTCATACCACTGTGTTACCAAATGTCACAAACCTTTTGTTTTATGACCTCATCATTCTGCATTAGTATACTACAGATGTCCTCAAAACTACTCAGTTCAAAGATGCTGTCAGTGTAAGAACATGATTTCAGTTGGTTTGCTTGTTACCTGGTCTTCATTTTGAGAGTTTTTTTTTCATTCTAATATTCATCTATAACTTACAAGTTTAAACAAATTCAAAGCGTTTACAAATAGCAAGAGTTGAGGAGATATAGTTGAGTCGGGTGTCAGATTTGGTTATTTTCAAACCTATGAAAACACTAAGACTATTGGGTTAAATGCATATATGCAGCAGCACTTGCCAGTCTGGTTGTGAATACTGTTTTCCGTACTGATCCACTACCACACGACACATGTTAGTGCAAGCTACACAATAATCTCAATGTTGATACATAGAACATGAGACGATCTACATCTCGTCAAAACTGACACTCTGACCGTTCTCTTCTGTTCACCTAGTGTCGTGGACACAAACAAGGTTGTATCCTACTCGTTTGTACCAAGGCTTTCAACTTAAATTCGCCCTAAATGTCTATGTTGACGGCAGTCCGAACGATTGACCGAGTTCAATAATTGATAGATTCTATACACTGTAGTGAGTAAGTGAACAGGCGAGATTATATGAACCAGCCCCAGTAGGTCAGACTATGTATGAGAACATATTTCGGACGAGAATATATAGTCTCATAGGAACCGTTGCACTAATGTGTGTTTTATTCAACGCTCCACCTGATCAAAGTGTCAACTTTGTAACAGATAATAAAATTAACATTTCGACTTATAAACAGACGGAAGTCTAGGACTACAAATACAGTGATTCTTTAGTAGCTTATGTGGTTTCTTAAGGTGTGCTACATAACTCAGTCAAACATATCACCTATTTGACTAACTTTGTGAAGTATCATACTGTTTACAGGAATATAACTTGATAATAATCTGCTGGAGATGAGCTTATTCATTACTTTCCTGTGTTCTGCATTTTAGTAACCTCAAGGAGCAGGACGTAGGGCAGTTTTTATATATTGCGGCTTACATTTCTGGTTATTGGTTATTGCTGAATTTGCGGGCGAAATTTGGCTTGCTTAAACCTGCGAAAAGTAGTGCATATATGTTACCATGCAGTCCTGATAAAAAGAATTTCGTGTACTAGGTTTGGTATCTGATGTCACAAAGTCATAAAGCAGAATACCACAAAGGGCAGTAAACCTGAATGCAGATCATATTTTAGAAGGATTATACTGTTTTACACTATCATACTGAAGAAGAAGCGACCACATTCCGTCACTTTATAGGACGTTCTGGAAAGGATTAAATTAATTCTGTTCTTGAGGTTGTGCCTAGAAACCCATACGAAATGTGTTCTGTGCTACGTGGAAAGTCTGGCATACTAAGTGGATCTTTTAGACAGGTTGATTTGTTCACCGTATGAATGGCACACAAAGCGAGATGACTCTATGAGAGAAGAGGAGCTGATATCGACTTCGACGATTTCAGGAAGTTCAACCGGATAAATCAGTAAATGCAGCGCTAATATCACGGCTGAAGTAATTTTACGTAAACTGTCGGAATATGTTTTACATCTGAACTTTAAACAAACTAATTTACATTTAACATATCAAATTTCCAAACACGCCTTCTACGTGATCTGATATTTTTTATGGAAATAGTGTTCAGTTCAAACTATTTTTACTTAGTCACTTTCATATCTGAGAACCCGAGAACACAGTATATTCACAAGTAAACATTAAGTGACCCATAATCGAACAACACACCTATCGTTCATGGTTTTCTTCTAAGCAATTTTGGTATGTGATCAGCGTTCACGGAAATGTAGTTGGATATTTCAAAACACAATCACCATTCTGCTTCTGTCATGCGATCGTAAACGAGTCGGATACACTCCGCTATCTACACGCCTCCTCAATCGATTCGGTCGGTAGTTAGTTGCCAGCGTTAGTGCTTTTGATTCTTTGGTCAATATTGTTATCGGGGATGCACAGCCGTGAAATAGTTTCTCATTGCGTTTGTCATATCTCATTTTTACTGCGTCTCTGCAAGCTGAAATCCAGCCGTGTGCTATCCTCCAATCACTGTGCACTTTTATATGAAAGTACATGCATTGTTAAGTGGAAAGGTGAATGCCGAGTGATGAAATGGGCAACTTTCTGTTTATGTACACAGTTGCATAGACATCAGCATACTTTCCATCTAACGCTCAGAACTAACCTTGTTGATCGTGAAGTACAGCTGAAACGCCCAGAAAATTTGAACAAAGCAGTTAGAACACGAAAATTGGTGGATGCAAGCATTTCCAATTTACTCATCAGTACCAAATTTACAATAACATGGATGGTTTGTTTTCACGACGAACGACTAGACAATCAATGGGCGGGTTAGGATAAGTCATTAAGCCCAGGGGAGAGCAAAGTTCACGAACAGTTGTTCTTGAACAAAAAAAGCTGGTTTGATTTGGTTGAAAACTTGTTGCTAAATAAGTAAAATTTCAAACCTGAGGGTTTGTTTTAAAAGTCACACTGTCACTTTATTAATAGAAGCGGTTCTAGTACCACTGACCCATCTTGGGCAGTCGGCTTTCATATTAATGCAAACCAAAGGTGGCATGAAGGCTGAGCCGTGATCTTTACTTGAAACGCACTACTTAAACAATTAATTAGATCAGCTTTCGACGTTTTGTGCCACTCAAGAACACAGCGGTGAATTTAAAATTTGGTCTACCTCATCGGTCGGTTATTTGAGATTGTGCAAGAGGTGGTCCGATACTTGTATCCTCGTGTTAAGCACAGTGCTGAGGTCACTGCTACTCTCTCTTGTGAATTACAGTGTGATTGCCTGATGTTGGGTTTCGGGACATTATTTTGAACCATTCAGTCTCTTCATCCAAACGAAATGTTATTCAAGCGACAAGAAAAGAATTACGACTATAACAATCTTGAGGAAAGCCTCCCCAGGTGATTGAAACGTTAGGCATTACAGCGTACCCACAATACTGTGCTATTCTCAATGCATTCATTAACGACACGCCAAACAAGACACTGAAAGCGATTGACTTTATTCGTATGGTAGTTGGTGCGGATTTTCAAGAACTACACTAGAGTCCGCGAGTTTCGTGCAAGATATCGTGTATTGTAACTTTCTCTTATCTATTTAGTTCGACCTTGTGAAAATGAACATATATTATATGCTTTAGAATGAAAACGGGTGCTTGATGCTATGCATAGTAACGTCTCTTATTTGAAGTGAGGTATTTCATGGCACTCGGATCCCAAGTTGTTGGCCTCGGATAACTCCACAAGCGCTGTTTTGACAATGCATGCAAAAAGCCGCACTCGTTAGAAACGATACATGATAGTAAAGGTTGATAGTACATTTGGTTCGAAACAGAATGACTGGATGGTGCTCAAGGATTTTATATGTATTGTTGTCTGTGCTCAGGAAATACCATGAATGAATTTTTTTTCCAGAACTTTGTCTGTACAGCCCTATTTTACTTGTCAAAGGTTTTAGTCAGGTCTGGACAGGTGTTAAACTCGTAAGAGATTAAACTGAAAACCAGAGCAAACATTGAAAACAAAATGATTTTGCCTTGAATTGAATTCCTGGGCAATCTTAATATGTTATTAAGGTTTTCAAGTAACTTTCTTATCTGCTCACGACAACGTTGGTTCAAATTGTATGAAAGTTGCAAATTATTGTAACCGACCGATGCTATATTAAATCGAACAAAGCTCGTCCACTTTGTTATGCAAGAATTAACAGTTGTGTTTCGGCATGTCTGTGAACAACGCTCGGTTACTTCATTGTTGTTTTGCATAAAAGTCCGCAACCAATGAGCCACATGCAGATTGGTCCCGAACGTCCACAATTCTCACAAGGTTCAGAGGCCACATGGTGTACTCTTGGCAAGGATCAATTTTGCAACACGTAAGCTTGTTTTATCGGACTGACAATTTTCTCTTTGACATGGCCCTCCAGTGCACATCTTCCACAGCGGAGTTAGAGGATTATATCTCTGGTAAAATATTGAGCCCTCATCTTTAGGCCTTCTCTCTGTAATTGGACTAATGCAGGCCCTGTATTCTCCAGTGACTGTTTCCTGTCGCTGCTTTCTGTTTATTCAAACCAACAACTGCGCATCTTTTAAACCCAACTTCGGCCGATTCCGCTTGCGAACGTGAAAATTTAATGTTATCACGTGAAAACACCTAAGTATATATGACCGTAAATATGAACCATTCTGGCCATAGCTTGTAGGGTGTAGACTTCCTGCCTAGTGTAAATTTGACTGAATACGGCCAGCTATTCAGCACAAGTTAGATTTACCTGAACCTACCTACTTGGAAAGTTGCCGTAGTGTGGCGAGCACAGCAAACTTTCGGTCCTGCGCTGGTTGCCACCATACAGTGTGAGGTTCATCCCCTCCTGTTGGCTTTGTAAACA
This sequence comes from Paragonimus westermani, assembly GCA_008508345.1. Lineage (NCBI taxonomy): Eukaryota > Metazoa > Platyhelminthes > Trematoda > Plagiorchiida > Troglotrematidae > Paragonimus > Paragonimus westermani. Next base: position 122,550 of record QNGE01000362.1, on the reverse strand, counting down.
GCCTTTTTTCAGTGTAAATACATTTGTAAGCTAAAAATTGAACGGCGTATGCAATCCCAGGTGTCTGTTGACGGACACTGACCTTGTGCAATGGAAATTCATTCATCACTCATTTTATCAGAAGTAAGCTGTGCGCGCTTATCCAAAATCAGTCGAGTAGCAATTGCTAAAATGTATTTCATGGTTACATGGTGTAATGATTACAGTAAGCAGAAGTAGATACATTTTCCAAGTAATTTATCTTCACTTGTTAGTGGTTCACTTCTTCATTTTCTATGGTTTAATTTACTTATTCCAACCAAACGTTTTGTCACAAACTGGTGTACTCACTACGTTGGTTGGTAAACTTTGAAGCTGTGTTTTTCCCTTTACTGAGAAAGACAGTGAAAATCGTTGACACTGAGTTAACTGTCTTAGATATTGTGATCGACCCTTGCATGTGTACTTGCATAACATCTGATGGGTTTTCCATGCTGCTAAATCCTTTACCATCTGTTCTAACGACATTGTATCCTCTGTGTAAGCCGCCTTGTAAACCAAGAAAGAAAACGTGAAAACCATATCCTGACGAGTTAGTTTGAACGCATATTCAATCTTTTGAACAGAAGGCTTGGTAATAACGATCAGCGGGGTTTCAGATAAAAGACACCGGCGGTTTTGAAAATCCACCGGACCCAGATAACTGGCTAATAAACTTTGGGTAGCAAGACAGGTAGTGCTGACAAGTGGTCAGCACATCAGGCGATTTCCTAATCAATCTGATACCTGTAACGTTTTCGAGAATTGATCAAATGTTACTTTCTAAAGCCATTTGGTCTCTACCAAACCTTCTACTGTATGAACAGTAAACATCATTCGTTTAGACCTCAACTGAGGAACCTCTCTTTCATTCGAAGACGGTGCCGACAGTAATTCTTTGCACAGATGCATCAGCACTATGTTCTCTTTCAGTACCCAGCAGACGAGATATCGATAAATAATTCTTGAGACAAGCTTTTCAGCGCAGAACAAGCAATGCCGTATCTGCTGCTTATTTAACGGAACAGCTTCATTCAGGTTCTCATATTACAATCTAATACAACCAACTGGCCGCCGTTACAAACTTATGTGCGGAGAGTGACTCTTAGACTTTATTATAGTCTTGAAATTACTTCCTGATTCTGTAGAAGTTGATCGAGGACTTTGTTCTTTCTTCTAGATAACACTGATGGTCCTCTCCCAGTCTTGTCCTTCCTTTTTCTCGGATAGCCCGTAACAGCACCTCTGAATCTCTGCAATCTTTTGGTAGATTGTAATCATAATGACAGCTAGTATGGTGTTTCGGCTGATATAAAATTGGCAGCAGCCCCAAATGACCCTGTTCTGTGCATTCTTGAGTACTAGCCTGTCATGACAAACACGTGTAATTTGTATCGAGCCAGGAAAGAAGGCCGAACCTATCAGTTTGCAAAAGGATTGATTGGAAAGTCTACCGTTTCACGAAATCCGCGGTCATTTGTGGGGGGGGATCAGGTTGTTACTCAGTTTGCTCTACCACTGACAGTGTGCGTTTATACTTATGGAAATAGGTAACAGCGAAATCCATAGCTTTTGGGATTCCTTACTCTTAAGGCAGAAGTAAACTTGTCTTGCATACGTACAGGTTTCAGAGTTCTTCTTTGTCGTTCTCAGCGACATTTCTTTCCTTTTCACTGGAAGCCATTGTTGTATGACCAGTTCCAGGCGAGTGTACGTGTTCAATACACTTTGGCTAGTGTTCAAATCCATTCACTCCATCCGCCAATGAAATGTGTGGTTCAACGCTCTGATAATCAATCCATCAAGTTTCAGACAGACTGCGAAACCAGTTTGTCTACTGAAGTGAGCGCTATTCAGCTGTCTACACTGGCCTTCATTGTTGGACACCATCGGCAATCAACGGGTGCATTTCTAGTTCACATCACTGTCTAGTTTATTTGCTGAATTGTCAGACCTGAAAATTCGGAGATCAACATGTGGTGTGAGTGGAATCGAATCCGACGGAAGCGATCAAACTTTGTTAAAACATCTGAACTGATATGAAATGGGGAGCGTTTCCTCGTCTCACCAGTAGACCTCCGTTAACTTCGAATTGCGCTTGTAGTGTACATCAAAGATATAACTTCTTCAACTCAACAACTGATAGGCAAGCTGTCCGCTGAATGTATTCGTCAATGCGGCTGACGGTTTTCCTATTGAAATATTCAAAAAATGTGGCACGCGGTTCGATAAGCCTCACAGGTTTTACAAACTTGAGAATGTTACGAATGACGCACAAACTTTTTGCCGGCCAAAGCATTATATGGCGAAATTGTCATGCCAAGTGTCGACCTCCATTAACTTGCTCCCCTGTGCACTTTATGTAACTCATGCAGATGAGGTAGTCAGCCCACCACAGCGGTGCCCTCTTCCAGACTGTTCGGATGTTGGACCAATGTTGTTGGTGCGTTTGAAACAGCGTAATATTTAGGAACTGAATTCAACTCACATTTGATCGCGGCTTGCATATTCCCAAAGAATTTCTAGCCATCCTCTTTTAAACAGAAAACTCACACTGGGGGTTGTGTTTTTTACAGCTCGTCACTGGCGAATTCCTCTGCCGTGTTTTACCTTAGTGTCAGTGAACACAAAATATTAGTGCAATTGTGCGGATAAACCGGCAAATAACGGTTATGTGACCGGTGATATTATTCACAGCGATCTGGATCTCCACGTAAAATCGTTCGGCCAATTTATTCTATCCTGCTACTGCATAGACGGTGTTCAGTTTTTCATCGATATACACTATATTCACTGTGGGTTGGATGAGCGGAGCACACCAAAAGAGTGAACTACAATGTCACCGCCGGACAATTCGTTACTGAGATTTCAACCGTGCTAGACAGACTACATCTGTCCAAGTTGGATACTGAATAGAACGGGCTGCTTCGCGTACTTTTACACCGGTTTCCAAATCATTCTTGTGAAATCACAAATAATGTTATGCAGAAGAACGATCGTGAAGACGGGTAACGCTGTCAAGACATGGCAAAAGAAGACTCATTCAGTCCATCTCTAGTGCACTTTGCAATCCTTCCCAATTGGGAAACGTTTCTACTGCGAGCAGCGCATCTAGGAAACAGTATACCAAATGCAATTTACTGTACATTGTTGGATGCACCCTTATTCATTGAAACAGCAGGCAGTAGTTGAAACAGATAGTATGGCAATTTTCTAGGAGAGATAATCTTAACGTTGTAGTGAAATGAATTTAGATTCGGAAAGTCCTGATGGCTGATCGTCCTAATGGGACGACCCAATTGAGCACAAGTGTCCAACTGCCTCGGAATTTAACGAGGCTGGTTAATAGCTTGGGGAGGATTTTCCCTAATGGTACAATATATTTTGAAATGCTGGATAGAATACAAACATCAGCTTCTTACGTTGATCAAACTGAAGCACAACTCATATCGTTTGTTGTTTGGACGCAAGGTGACAAACTTTGTTCTCCAACATAATATCTTAATATATATAGTCTATGGATGGAAATGGCGGTTTCTGTAGAGCAGATTTTTGTATTCGAATAAACGATGCCCTGACCCAAACTACATAGATGGCCTATAGTGTTTCATCACAAGGAAATTGTACAAAATGGACGAAGTTTTCGTCGTGATGGAGTGGAGGAAAAATGCGCTTTTAAAAGGATGGTAGAATCACTTTAACTGTACATTGGTTCCTGATGGGCAGTGAGCGAAAATGTCTATTTCACTCTTTAGATGAAACGGAAGTGTGTGTGAATATAACTATTGCTATGCAAGGTCGCCTCATAACCAGTCTCCCAGTTTTGTCTGCCCTTTTAATTACAGGTCGTTTAGTCTATTTCAGTTTAAAACATTTTTAAAGATAAATTTCCTGTTTCTCCGTCTCTTCTCGTGAAGAAAACCTTCAAATTTGGCATTTTGGTAAACCTTATTATATGCTGCATAACCTAAGAAATATTTAGCTACAACAAAAGATCTATGTTGTGCATTAATTTATAAGTTGGAAAATGTTCGTTGGATTTCAGGTCATCTGAATATGGCAGTAAACGAAATGGAACAAGTCAGTCCTGTGAACTACCTGAAGCAGAAAATATGCTCACTGGGCAAGCCTGACAGGTTTTAAGTGGAATGATAATCAAACCGTTCTCTTAGGTGGTAAGTGTTTCTAAAGCGCACAAAATGTTCAGCGCTTAATCAGTTTGTGTCTGTGATAATCAGTCTGTTTTCAGTTTGATTCGTTATCTGGAGCGCCCTACTTCCTCGGTGTTCTGCGTAAACCGGCAAAACTGTCAGTGATCAACATTTGTACGACATGATTTCGAAGCTCGCAGCATTCACTTAGTTGGATCACCTTCATGCAATTACCGGGAGAACAGGCATTCTTTGGCGCTCAGGTATGATGCAGAAACAGGGCATGACTGGACAGCAGTGTTTAGAAGAGTGGTTTTCGGTGCTTTAGTTGCCACCTTGCAGTCGCTGAATAATCAAGCTGTATTTGGCTTGAACGTTAGTTTGTTCCTCAGATCGTCAATGAACTATTCCATATTGCATAAAAGGTTCCGTTTACGGTTTCGCAAAGACAGTTTCTTTAGCACAGGCCTTTGTAATTTTACGCTGTTTAATTCGATGTGCAATATACGGTTGTTCATGTTTCTATAACTTCAGTGCCAGTGCTTGCTATTATTGAACATGGGGTTAAAAAAGTGAGTGACCTACGGTAGAATGCAGAATTTCCCGGCTCTGATTTTCTTATTAGTATAAGCGCACTGATGGTTGGAAGTGTGCTTTCAACGACTGTTTGTCACACACATGTAACCGCAATTAGTACAAACTTTCCTCAGCCAACATGATGTACTACCTGCTCACCAAGATACCACCGTTACCCATATGACATTATAGGGCTGACTTAAGTATTGAGTTGTGAGTTTTCATTGAAGAGGTGCGCTCAGGTCACCTCAAGGAGGTAATCAAAATTCATGATCTACGATTAGTTTGAATACTATTGAAAGGCCAACACCAAATAGATAAGTCCCCTGGTTCAAAAACCCTGTTTCAAGCTTACATGGTCAAAGTTCTTATTGGACTCATGACCATTCACATGTCTAGTGAAAGTGGGAAGCGTTTGAGTGAAACGCAGGTTGAAGTATGACGATGATTAGAAAAGTCTTAGATATATGAAATATCGAAGTCTTATGTTGTACGTTGTTGCACTGCACAAACGATTTTTGCTGTAATAAACCACTTCCAACTAGTTCTAAGCTCGCAGAGTGGAATAAAAATTGACCGTGCAAAGGCACGAATAATGTGAAAAACCGCAAAAATATGGCCGACATCAGGATCGTATGTTATCAACTCAGAGTGAGTTCAATACGGGTGTGCAATTTAAAGAGAGACCCGGAGGGTCTAAGACTGAATCATGAAGCGTACCTTCTTACACATCCTGATATTGGCATTTGATAACCCACATTTCACTCTTCAAAAAGATAATTATTCCAGAAATTTGCATGTGAGGGTGAGGAGCTTTTGCAAACTAAGACTTGTCATTTCCAGTAAAGATGGTTAGACTAATGATGTGGTTGTGCAAGCGTACGAGAATGCTTAGTACAGAACATGGGAAAAATTAGAATGCAAAATTACACAAAATTTCTACTTACGGCATATGCTGACTTCCAAACTGATTTTCTGGACTGAGGGCCTCCGCAAGGGTTAACACCTGATTCCAATAAATGACCAGAGTCAGTGGTTACTGAGCAGTTTTCCCACATGACAGACTGATAACTAAGAGCGACGATGTAACGGACTGTTAACACATTTACTGGGCAAGCAGTTCTGTGGAATGGGTGCCGGTTGCTCCAACCCCTTCTCTGTGCAAAAGCTGGCCGACAGTATGTGATTAGCACTACTTTGGTAGTTAGTAACATCTTAAAGTCACTGTTTTGTAAAAACATTTCGGTCGAACTCATCGACTCAAAGATGAGGCCTATTGTTCAGTTGTTCCCGGCAATCGATGATGCTGGCTTCATCAAATGTTACGAACTTACCGGGTAGGTTGTGGCGCTTCACTTAGCGGTCGCCTAAGGATGTGCTACTCATACGCCGATATAAGTACCAATGTGTTATTTCTAAGTAGAAGTTGGTGTAACTGTAGTTTCGCCAGAGGCAGGTTGACCGGATGTGTATCGCACTAGTGTTTAACAGAATTCGCGGCTAAGCAGTCAGGATAACCGCTCATCCACTTTCATTGTTTGACTGAATCGTGAGAAAGAACCTTTTTTCTGTAAACCTTCAAGTGCCAATCACCATACCTCTACTTACTACAGGTATCTACGAATGCTCCTGATAATCATTATCCCCCACAGCATTTTTAGTGAGTCTCTGTTAATCTTCTATGCTTATGTTTTTGGCATTTTGAAACAAGTTTCTCGTCGTAGAAAAACGGTATAAGGTCATCACAAAACTTACCCATTTCATGTGTGTTAACGAACAAGGGACAGTCCTCAAGTCGCATCCTGGTGTCTATTGATGGAAGTGTCTAACAAAAGACAAGAATGCTACGGATTGCCGATACTTGAACTAGAGTGAATGTTGAACCGATGAAGCTGAAATAGCTGCACATTGAACTGGAAGAATAGCCGTCGGTAACACTGGAATGCCACCGACGAATCGTTTTTAGATCAAAACTCACAGTTCTATTCTGAGAACACATCTGAAATGTTATACTTCTTAACAACCCAATTTCGAATGAAGACGCGTCGTCGTCAGTAAAGAAGCGCATGCCCATGATCAAGGTTAGTTCAGTGAACGGACAACTATATTTACAACGTATACAGCTGTAATATATAATCCGCTTGCACTCTGGTTATATGTATCCGTGTGGCTAGTTGATCTAGCTTATTCGGTTTCTTAGTGCTTTCTAATTGACGTAAAACGTTAGTTTGTCTTCTTCGTATAGTCAACAGAAATTTCTCATTTCTTAGGTGTAATTTGAGGGAAATTGTTTCTTTTCAGGATTCTCTTCTTTGGACTTGTACAAAACGGAAGGAAAACATTTGGGAGACATGGTGATTTCGAAAGTTTTTCAAAGGCGACCTTCTCGAAAATGCATAATATGTTCATGAGGCAAACGTAAACAACTAATTTCTAGGTTGATTTGCCAGAGGGTAAACTTTGCTTTGCGGCAAAAATGTGACCAATATTTTCATTTGGGATTGTTCACAATCCCGAGTGCACATTGACGTAGAATTCACAAATTCAGTTCGCGGGGCGCCATATAAAATACTGTGGACATCATTGCCGAAGTCATTGTACATTTTCCCGTCTAACTAACTCAATATCATTGCGTGAGCTGATGTCAACCAAAGATTACCCAAGAGGTTCGATTGACAGTCCTTTCCAGTGGTCCCAAGACTTGTCAAGATTGGTCCACTGTATACTATCTCAATGACTGTAAACATAATCAGCAGTCAGACAAGATGCTCGTCAGTCAACGCAAGAAGGACGCTTACATACGTTGAGGCAAGCACAGGCATGGTTTCACTCACACCCATTAAGACAAGTAAAATACAATTTAGGCAAATCGATGAAGTGTATCTTGTTTACAAGAGTACAGTTGAACAGAATTGCAGTATGGTAGGCGTATATCCAATTATGGAGAAACGAGGTTACTGGACAATCATTTGGTGACTCTCTGTGTGGTTTCTGGATGAAAATGCTGAATTGAAACTTACTTAACGAGAAATGATGAAAACAGAAAGGAAGTTGTTTTCAAGCGGCTCAACTCGCCATTTACGTACATCTCAAGCGAAAAAGAAATTCCGTCTACTTTGCGAGCAGGCACGTGGAGCTGGCAACATGAAAAGTTAAGCTTTTATTTACCCAGTCTTCAATCCAAAGGAGTTCAGATTCGTACCCTGGCCACCACGGAAGTGATTAGATTTCAGCTGTAAAACCCACGGTTGTGTGTCCAGGTTGTGCGGTTACTACGGTACCTCGTTACTCACTTGACACTTCCGGAGGTCAGTTTAATCGCCTTACTGTCCCCCAGTCAAAAACGTTTCAATACAATTATGTATGAGATTAATTTCAAGTTGAGCATCATTCACATTTGATCGCAGTCTCCGCATTCAGATGGAGTTTTCATCCAGCCTCTTTCGAAAAGATTACTGTCGATTTTGCTTGCATGACAACCATTAATTTGAAAAAAGGTTGTGAAATTGGCCGATGATGGATGTTTGCATCATGGACTGTAACGAGCGTCAACTTTGTCAAGTAAACTGTGGGATTTCTGGTTAAAAGTATGACATCTTGCACAAGACTATCACAGTCCACATTCTTCTGTCCACCTATTCCTGGAAAGCACGGTTGCATCGATACTGTTACAGGGGTCCCAAATGACATCCTAATACGTGATTAGAACTTTGCACCTAATATCCGGACCTGATAACAGACTCTTCTTATCGAGGTAGCTGAATTTTAGGTGAACTGAGATCCTAACCAAACTGTTGTTTAAACGTTTAAACTCCGACAAAGAGATATTTTTAACCAAAAGACAAGGCAAAATCAAACAGCTAAACCAGAGCGTTAGTGGGGAATGTAGTTACGGAGAATTCCCTCTGAGAAAAAATCGTCATGTGACCTTATCAACTCTGAGCGCCTTCATTGAAAGCTCAGAAGGTTGAAAGTGTGGAACCAGTCATCCATCTAATTTTCAAACACAACTTCGCCTAGTAAATCATTGTTGACTTGTGACCTGTCATCTCCACTTGATTAAGTACGTTGGCAGCTCGTGACATATTATAGAAAATGAGGCCAACTCTTAAAAAACGGTACAGGACCTACTGGAGGGTTGGTACACATTTCCGTTATTGGGCAACTTAATTAATATCAGTATTCTGCCACATTCCAAGTACAAGCTTCAAGAAAACATGCGCAATGATAATTTGTAACTTCGGCACAATGAATTGGTCCACCTAATTAATTTACGTCTGCTGGCTTTTCTGCAGCAGTAATTGGGTAGATCAGCAACTCTGATGTGCCCCTCATATTTGTTCGAAGTGTATATGTTTTCATTATCCAAAACGTTAGTGACCAACTAACCAGCCGGAACCCGGAAATCTTCATCTTACTGCGAATGTTTGAAAATTTCCCGGAAGAACACCTAAGCAAACGTTTCTGATCATCCATGTTCATTCCAACTTGACCAAAGTAAGTTCTTCGAAAAGTGAAGTGATGCACGACCCATACCGGAGCAGATTTTGATGCATATTTCGGTGCTCATTGCAGACCGTTAAAATAGATCAAATCAGAAACAAACCGCAAACCAGAACACAACGAAATGTTATTTTCAAGTTGACCATCACTCACATTTGATCGCAGCCTTCGCATTCAGATAGACTTTGCAGCCAGCCTCTTTCGAAAAGAAGCACTAGACTCGAGTTTCGCTCTCATTAGAGCTCGTCAGTAGTGCATATCCTTGCCACGGCCGGGATTTGAACTCCGGACATTCCAATCATGAGGCAACCGTGTTAACCACTGCGCCATTGACCTCACATTAGGCACGACCGAATCATCAAATCTGAACGCTCAACCACTCTCGCTTGTGAGCAATGATCAGGTTGCCCGATCGTCTCGAGAGGAGACACAATAACTGTCCTGTTAACTCCAATCTATAACCCGACTAGAAAGTCTATCTGAATGCGATGGCTGCGATCAAAAGTGAGTGATTGTCAAATTGAAAATAAACCAAATCCCCGACTACTCATCAGAAATGTTATTTGTCTACCAGTGCATAGACCTTATAATCGCCAGGACAAGCACAGGACGAGCCTGTTCTTTCTGATGCCGACCGGCTCACCATGTCGCGTAAGGTGGTTGTGTGGACGACCTTGAACTGTTTGACAGTGTTCAGACTGTGGTGTGTCGACAATGTTAATTTCCCTTTAAGTAACTTTACCTTAATATCGCAATTTTAGAAATGTATTGAAGGGTGTCGCCTCTCAAAGCCACCTATTATATGGTAGTGCGGTAAAGCCCTTGCTGTGCAGATCATCGAACTTTTCGCCATTTTTGATTAAACGTAACTGAGATTGTCAAATTCTACACTTTGGCCTCGAATGCAGCTGTATTTCGCAAGCGTTAAAGTGTTCAAATTGGTAACGACGATCACTTGAGGGTGTTAAGTTATCGCCTGAATGAAGCACCTGGTAATGCAATCGATGCTACCAGCTCTACCGATAGATATTAAAACAAACAGGCAACAAAGCTGCCAGATGTTACGCTAAAAATGTGCACGCAAAATGAAGTCATTCGTCTGTCCTGGTGAAAGGTAGGAAGGTGGCTTACTAATCCTACTCCCACGCAGTTGTGGTAGATACAAGTCTAGTAAAAGCTTGACGCGAAATAAGCCTGAAGATAGCTCACAGGTGAATGCTCTATACATAGTAATACGGCTGTGATCTGGGTTAGCAAGCCCAAACTGTATTTTAAGTTTGCGTCGCTTCTACTTACTGTGCTTTCGAGTAGCACATTTATAAGTTTCAACCTGGACTGTAGATGCTTCTATTGAAAAAAACACTACCGTGTTTGTTGGGCACCGACTAGAACTGGCAATAATGATTATGTTGAACTCTTCAGTTTTAAAACTGGTCGAGCGCATCCGTTTGTTCAGGGCAATGAAGGATGCTTCTTTGTGTAGTTAACAAGGACTCGCTTTCCAGATGGAGAAGAAATACACCAGACCTTCTACGAATCGGACCAGCACCAAACCTTTAAGATGGTTGGCCGGCACAGGAATTGTCTACAAAACTGATGAGAGTTTGGGTGGTCCCAAGTGACTCAATAAGTTTTCAAACTATTAACGACCAAACTTCCAATTCTACGATTGCACTCCAGAGAACATAGCAAGTTGAGGTTGAAAAGTTTGCCGTCACCATCGACCTGTGCAATAACTGCTCGATGAATGAGACCGATGAACAAACCCTAACGCATCAGTTCTACGGCTTCGTTCAATACGCTGCTAAAGTTTGACGACCCACACAAGATATCAGTCATTTTCTGCGAGTTGATCCATCCATCAACAAAATTCTTACATTATCTTTCATTTTTTTATACTAAAACTCCGCTTCTTCCAGACAGGATTTACGCTGCGAGTGACCATCAGCATGGACAACACTGTTTCAATACACGTTTTGAAAAAAGAAGACGAAACGATCAGTTCTGATCAGTTGTAAGTGCTCTTCGGTTATACACAGCTAGTGTTCTGATCTCAGAATAACCTTGTTTATTAGCACTGGCCATTCGGATTTGAGTTTACACCAGCCGAAATGATAAAGACAGTTTGGTTAGTCCCGGCATTAGCTTGCCTCAGTGGTCAATATTTGCATAATACGAAATCAATATATCAAGTAACCCAAGTCAAACGTTCTAAAAGTTGCATTGTTTTTAATCATCTCGAGAGCTAAATGAAGTTTCTAGATTTACTGCTAAGTTCACAATCCATCTTCTAACAGGCAGAGTAAAAACTTTGACATTGCTAACAAGCAATCTTGGTTAAACGTTTGAAGAGAATAATTTAATCTTGCCAACAATGAAATCACTGACGCAGTCACCGAAAAGGGTGTTTTGTGAAGACGTGGCCGGGGTTCTAGTTCCATCCGTGACAAGGATACACACTACTGACGAGCCCTAAAATGAAGAGAACTCGGGTCTAGTGCTTCTTTCTGGTAGGAGCTGTTCGAAATGTTTTGGGTGGACGCATAAGCTCCGGTTAATTGTGGGTGCTGTTCCGCCTAATTTACTTTACAGAGTTGCCACCGGATGAAACGATAATCGTTAAACCTGAAGGAAATGTATTTACTTCTGATTATCCGAACTTCAGTCCACATAGAATTTATAGATAACAACGAAAATAATAATATAACTGTTCTACAATTCTCGTGATGTTCTACAAGATACATTCTCATCCGGATAACGAATGTCAACGGTAGAATATATACGGAGGTTGCATACGGAACTGCAATCAATATATTACTTTTTTATTTTAGGTGCTCTTCGGCCTTTCAACCACATTGCGAGGCAGGCAAAATTAAACGGTTTTAGGCTACACGATAAAGACTTCCACAAACGTGCCAACAAAGACTCCAAGTATATTTTGAAAGAATTACCAAGTTTAATCGTCAGTAGGCTCTCATACTACGTCCGCCGCGGGTTACTATTGAAACCGCAGCCGACTTCCTGAAGTTAATAGCGCTAACACAAGCCAGCCACACCAGGGGTGAGCAATCATTTAGAATACGTCTTGTTCGAAACAGCTAAATACACCCCCAGTAGCTCACTGGGGTCCAACCCGTTAACAAACATAGACACATGAGCATTATTGCATACAGTACGCCTTCCAACGAAAGCACTGATGCTGTCACTCAAACAGTGCACGTTCTAGACCAATCTCATTCATCGGTCTGTCTGATTGTCTGCCCCGGACAGCGTGCTTAGTCTCAGTAAGTGCTCCTAAGAATAACTTTTTAAAAAATGAAGAAACAGACATTTGCTGTTTAATCGACAACCTGCTCGCAGTTGTCTATTGGGATCAGACACCATTCTGACAGATCAAGAAACATCAGAGTGAAGAGAATTATATGCTACCAAAAACTTAGTGTTATTGTTTCTAATATCACCCCAAATGACGTTCGTGCACATGCACATTTTAGCCCGCCATTTAAAAAAACCCCGACTCGCCGACATTACAATAGGGGGTGGTGGCCTCAAAGTGAACTGCAACACACTAAATCAGCCTTGCCCGGTCAACGAACCTTCTCGAGTAGATTCTTCTGTTATGCATACTGTAAGCTGTGTTATTGTCTCCTGATACAGTTTTACACTAACTTCACAGATATGAAAATCGGTAAAGGAGGTGGTGTAGACCTTTATTTGATCACCCACCCAAAGACCTCGTGTACGTGAGAGGTTGCCACTGGAAATTCTGAAAACAGTCTGGCAAGTAGGTAGCGTCTCTCAGAGGTTGCTTTGTGGTGACTGATGTGAACTGAAAATCATCTTTTGCACACAGCGGTACCGACGAGGTACTACACAACGCTCTGCGTAGAATATCTTTAATCTATGCTCAAAATCTGGTAATAATGGATTTTAATTACCTTGAGCTTGATTTCAAGAGCAGTTCAGCCAGTACTGCAGCGTCTTACTCAACTGGGGATATCTTTTAAGTACTAATGGAAGCCAGATTATTTCAACATTCCCAAGATCATATGAGACAGCGGGTGTGTCAAGCACTGCCTTGTCTTTGTCACGTTTTTCAGAACAAACTCGACGTGGTAAGTCTTCTGAATGCTATAGCTCTAAATGCTAGTAATGATTACGGAGCAGCTAAATTCAGTCAGCCCCATGGAACTGAACAACACATTTCCTAGCATAGGATTCTAGCGGTCTATCAGAAGACAAGCTTCGCAGGGATGAAGAAAGATGAGCAAGGTTGAATAGCTCAGCTTCTTCACTACCTTCTGCTTGGATGATTTCTGGCAGCTCGCCGTTGAGAAAGTCTACGAAACCATCAACACACATGTTCCAGTAGTGTGTCCCAAACCTAATAGAAAGTCTAAACACCTACGTAGCAGAAGCGAATATTTGACTGCACTGAAACGTTCAGCCTAGAAGAGGTACCCGTTAGAACAAACGGAATTTTCGTTTGTTGAGTATGTTATATGGTGCAATCGTACTACGGCTGTTATCAGATAGAACCGATTTTGCTACCAACGCGTTCTTACTGAAAACATAACGGTTGAACCTTAGGATTTTCTTTAACGAACTCACAGCACGCACAAGGAGTAACTTTGCCATTTTGCAACTGAAAATCTCTGGTAGATTTACATAGGTGTTCATAGCTGCAAATCACTGACGACTTTTGAACACAGGCAGGAAATTAACTGAAAAGCTACAAACTTCAATGTCACAAATCAGAGTAAATTTGGAGAACCTACTAATTCACGTCACCCGGTCCAGATTTGACCATCTTTGTCGTCCCGAAAAGCTGCGCCTCGGATTCAGCAAAACCGTTCACAGCGTTTTCCAATCGGTACTTATCAACCAGCCATTTTCTGAGAGCCTGAGAACAGTTCACAATCACACCGAAATTCAGAGATGGGCGCAGGAGCGAGTCAATAAATCACCGACCAAGAGCGTTGCTTTCAATAATCTCTAGACTAATGGACAGCTTTTCAGATGGCTCTCTCTGGGCTGACGTTTCAGGCTTCCAAAGTGCCAGGGAGTAATAGGGCATTAGTAGCGGATGCTCAAGCTTCAGAAACTCGGCAATTACTCGTGATATTAAGACGAAGGCTGCCAAAGCAGGATTGATTATCGACTAAGTTTAGCTTGAAATTTCCAAAGCCTTTGACAGGGTTGGTCGTTCTACATTACTGCAGAAAGTGAATGAGTGAAGCCTTGATCAGAGTATGCTCAGCTGGTTACGGGATGATCTGATTGGAAGTGGGTTCAACGTCAAATAGATAAACAGATTGTAGAGTAGTTCAGAGCTAACAACGGCGTTCTGCAGTGGGCAATCTTAGGACCTCTGTTACACATTTTTTTCGTCCTTGAACTTGCCAGTTTATTCAACTAGCCGATGTTGCTCTACGTTAATGACATAGATCTGGCGAGGTCTTAAGTACCCAGAAGATGTGGCGTAAGTACAAGACGATTTGAACTATCTAAATTAGTGGACGACGGAAAATAACTGAATGTGGAAAGTCAACAATTGTAAAGTCATACACCTTCGCCATCGAAACTCTAGTGACGATTAGCTAAGTGTGTCGACATGCAAATCAGAGTTATAAATCGTATTGGTGACAAATAATGTGCGTCTATCTACAAATTGTGATGCCATGACTAAAAAGTCACAAGTAGCCCATAGCTGATTATGAAGAATTTTTGGAGCCATCTACCCTGAATTATTTTCCACCATGTTCTTTTTCATGATCCACCCACACCTAGAACCGAGCATACGGGCCTGTTGTTTTTATCTTAGAGAAGATCTGACACCGATTGGAAATGCCCCGAGACGGGCCAATGGGATAATTATCAAGCTCAGGGAAACACCCAACCGGGAAAGACTGGCATAATTAGTTCAGTTTTCAGTGGATTACAGACATCTGGTTTTTGCTTACAAATTATTTTACACCTTGGGTGATCCTCTGGTACATCTCCTCTCACTAACAGGAATGAACATTTCGGTGGTCACTCGCTTAAACTGAGTAATGGGATAGACGGATTATAAACCAGAGGGTGCTGCTTCACTATTGAGTTCTGTTCATATTGGAAAACACCAACCAACTCCGTGAACACGACCAAATCAGTTTAGATTTTGAAAGATATTCGTTAGACACAAGCGTCAGAGACGACGGGCACCACGAGTTCCCTAACAGTCGTACTAGCTTGGTCTCACATGCGCTTGTCTGAATGGATTTTACCTCAATGTGTTCTAATGTTCGTTGATAGAATGATTAAAAGCAACAGCTTTGTTAAGTTTACTTTAGCTCCATTTAACTATTTTAGCCACACACCCTTTTTCTTTGTACGTATGACCCGTGCAACAACTTTTCACTGAAAAACACGGCGACAGAAACGTGTAATAAAAGAGCTTTCTTCCTCGTGTAACCACTTCTGAACCTCTGAACCTATAACAGGTGTTTTTATGACCGTATTCTTATCCAACACCAACAGGCGGTGTAAATCACTCGAAAACTATGTCATCTTTCGCTTATGAACGCTGCAAAATGTCGTCTGAAAGAACCTCAGTGAGGTAACTCAAATCTGGAAATTGTCCTCGATAGATCAAATGAGGCAACTGACCCGGAGATAGTTTTTTTCTATGAGTTTAAAACCGGGCAGGAGTTTTAGGGGTCTATTTCGTTGTGAACCGACTCTTCTAGAGGGAAGGAAAGTTTGTGTAGCCAAAAATGTTTTCAATTTCAAAATATTCACAATAAACTTAGTGAAAATGAAGTCAATCAGTTAGGGCGTCATGTTTAACAAGTATTTATTTGATGGACTGAGAACGACACAACGTTACTAGGAAGTTACACAAGTTCAACGTCTCAACCACCTCGAGTAACTTTCCATAGGGCCTCATTAAGCACCCTGAGGTGGTTGAAACGTTTAGTATTGTGATTTGCTGGACACGTTGTGTTCTTCTCAATCCATTTATTAGTGGAAATAATGTTTTCATTCACATCGGAAATCTTTTTATCTCCGGCAACCGGTTCAGTCCCGATGACATCTTCGCGTTGCCTTGTGATATATATACAAAAATTCACATCACATCCATAACTTCATTGAATCAAGGAGAAAGAGACGCAGTTCGAACCTTAAGTTTTACCATATCCTAATCTGTGGGCTTTCCGAGTCTTCCAGCTTCTGAAGACTAGCATTCTCTAATTCGGTTCAACGGACAGTGACTGACAGAAGAGTATTCATGGCAGAAAACGTCCATCAAACAAACAGAACCGGGCAAAAGTGTACAGGAAATATGAATAACAACTTGCTGAGCTGTGGACTGAAATTCCGGTTTATAATCATCAGCACACAGGTGACGTGTGAACGTACGAAGTTCCTGTATTACTGAACAACTTCTCGGCAAAACACTGTTCGTCTATTTTTGGCAGTGTAGTTCCGTGTGTAGAATTCCCAGAGACGTGAATTTATCATTGCTCATTAATTGCCGTCCCATTGTTGCACCAGGTCTCGTAAAAGGCAGTGATCACTCACTCACTCAACAATTTCGACTGACTGGCGACAGGGACACTCGACAGAATGTCCATTATAAACTTAGCCCTTAAAAACATTGGCAACGATAATGACGTCCAATCGCTCAGTATCAATTCGCGAAATGCTCCATACCAAAATCTGTATAACCAGGATCATCTATCTAATCCGTTCACATCAGGGAAAACCGTGCAGAATTTTCGATGTTGCGTTGATAATAATTGGTGCATATCAGTTGGTTGCAGGGAGTGTATGCTAATGAACATTATTGTCGCCCAGACAAAAGCATAGGTGTATTAGTGTAAAAATCCGTATCACTGAAGCCATGGCTCACCGGTGATGCTGTGTGTTAAATTCGCGTATTGACCTTCTACATTCTTACCGTTACGCTAAAAGACGGTGCGAGTGATGTCTACCGCTTTGTTTCTTTCACACTGAGCATGCTCAACTATGCTTGGATCTTCCGAGTTGTTCAATATTGTCTGACCTTAAGTGCGTCAGTAGAGTGTCGGTTGATGTGAAACATTCTATAATACTTCGAGGTATGCTCGTTACAACTTATTTTCATTATAGGCCATTCCATCGGCGAACGGTTGATCAGACAGAGCAACATTGCCCAAACTACGGAGCAGCTCAAGCGTTTCCGACTGAGGCGTACCGTCCAAAAAATTCTTAGACCGAATAATGAGTTGGCCCATTCTACAACTATGAGGCCTCTGCTCAGCTCTAAGAAGCACTGTGTATATGGGGCCTCCATTATAAACGCCTTAGGCAAAATTGAGGGATTATCAAGAACTGGAGGAGGCGAAATTCAGTGAGCTAGCACGCCGTCTTACACTATTTAGCGATTACGTCTTGCAGCACTAAAAACAGACCGAGTGTTAAACCTTTGGGAGCTGTTTGGCAGCCAGACTGGGTGTTCGCATGGTAGCCACAAGCAACCAAACAGACTTCCAGAAAAAGTTTCGATGAAGTAATTTGTCCTGTGTGGATACGCTCAGTGACTGCAAACAGGAGAACGATGTGAGCTATCAGACAGTTGACTGGAAGACACCCAGTGTTACCTAAAATTCACCCTTCCACGAGATGACTTAAATAACGTCAACCACTTAGACTTTGTCTATTTGTCCTGTCGGAATAGATGCCTGTCAGACGTGCGGTGACAGCGTTCTTCTTTTGAAAGTTTGCACAGTCGCCACAGGTAACATCGTTGATTGCAGAAATGCAGACTATAGCTCGTAGCTCAGCGCTGTGTGTAACCCACAAGAGCTCAACTTATTGTTCAGAAGACATTGCAATTTCGTTGTCGATGGGCGAACTGAACAGTTTATTTTATCTATGGCAGTGCAGGATTCAATAAACTCACGTGACATTGTAAATTGAACGGACATTCTGATCCTTGTCACCTCAAGCTTAAAAAATATCACGCTACAGTTGTGAGATGACGACAGGACAGCGCCAAATGTCTGAATTTTGATATTCGAGACAAGTCTTTCAGTTATGTGTTTAAAGCATCTGGTTCTCTAGTGGAGGAGAGGGTAGGCAAACACAATAGCTTTTGGGACTGCCAACACCATCCGGCTGCTTCGTTTGAGACAACCACTGCTAGATTTTGTAAACTGATCGCCTGCAGCTCGTGATGTAAATGTGACTCCATCAAAATTGGAGGAAAGGGTAAAACGGTCTTTTCGAAGCGCTGGAGTATGCTCTATGATCACTCATGTAAAATCGTCTCTACGAGCCACCCGATTCTATTTAGAAATAAAGTGGTAGCGCATTGGAACTTCGGATTGCGTCCGGATTTCAATTCTGAATTCTACTTGGTTTATGAAACAATCCTCGATGTGAGACACATATTAAGACAAAAAACTTTCTCTGGTAATATTCTGACACTAAAAGCTGGCATCCAGTCTTTCGTTAACCTGCTTTCGCCCGCTTACTTAACGGCTTCCGTGGGATTCGCTTGTCGGTCATCCTATATATGTGTACCAGGCAATGAGACCGAATGGGCTTCAGTCTAAGTTGAAGGTTGCCGTTGCTCTGACCACGTTAGACTGTCAGATATCTAGAACTCACCTTCCACATTTTTGTTATAGATGGCTCACCTGTTACACCATATTCTAACAGAGCTTTCGGGTGTCCTTGTTATATAACCACGTAGACAGTGGCAGAAATTTAAAAGCGGTCAATATTGTTTTCAACTCGGTTTCTGACCATCCATGCTGGAATCAATTTGTACCCTTTTTACGAGTTTGAAAGATGCTAATTATTTCTGCGGCTAAATATGAACATATTTGGGTTAGGTATATCACGTATTTGACCCCACGCTGGTTGTGCTTGTAAAGTTTCCGGGGGTTGACCGACTGCACACTGCCTACTAAGTGAGTGAGAGGTTTACTTTAAATTGTCGTAAAGCAGAACCCACAACCAAGTAAAAAAACGGTTATTCTTTCTTTTAAGGTTCCTGCAGCTCACGCTGTTTTCAACTTGCACTAGAAACTTCTTATTTTGCTGCTTCGGATACACTCTCAGTTGATACATGTCAAAACATTTTGAACTCACTTCAAAATATAGAACTACGCTCCCATCATTTCTAGTTGTAGTGCTAAACCAGCTCTAGTCCGAGGTTAACGACAATGAAATAGTTCCTTCCGATTTGCAAGCATCTTTCAATATACCAACATGTGAAACAGCTGGGTACCATATTGATTGTTGAATTTCTCTGTTGTTTTTGCAGCAGACATTTTAACTGTTTGCCATTCAAGTCTGAGTAATCACTACATTCCTGATCGGCATTAGTTGTCCTGATCGATGAGCGAATAACGATAGCGCATGGCTATCTGCGAACAACAGTCCAGTAGCGTGGGCCCGTTAGATTTGCATTCACCAAGACCAAATTGCTCATGACCGTTTGTTCACTTCATACAATATGTGACAGAATTCAAACATCAAAACAACATTCGTCAGAGCGCAATAGTGTCTTAAACCGTCAGAAAAAGAACACGAGTAAAACGTTTAAGAGGCGACTGAAAAAAGTCGGCCGGAATCAGGAAGATAAAGTTCATTTGTGCGATCATAATACCACAGAATCCAATTCTAATGTATGTGCTTCCATTTGAATCCATACCCGCATTTCTGACGACATCAGCACGATTCTTCCGTAGGTGGAGTAATAATTCAAACTGAGAAAGCCGTTGACTCTTTCGTTGCGGTTACCCTTATAGTAACTTTAACTTGAATTTTCATTAACGTACTCCCACGTAATTGACTTCACCAGCTGGACCATGATTTCATTTTTGTGATACTCTGAAGTGAACAACAGCAGTAGATGGGTACAAAGCGACTAAAACAATGAATTTCTTGCTGTACCTAGATGCCTTCCTTGTCTGCTTCAAATCATTAGTGTGACCAAAAATCCCGTTCTCGTTACTATAAGACTACCACGAAGATCGAGTCGAACCCTTCGTGGTTTTCGCCAGTAAGAGTATCACGTTACACAGGAACAGCCCAGATTACAAAGCCCGATAAGCGAAATATTTCAAACTTAAGACTGTTGTAGAAGGACCAGTGCATTTTACTGTTGCCAATTCCTGTTGCAGATGATTCTTGGAACCAGCTGACAAATAGCATGTTCTCACATACTGACGTTACCAAAGTAAGTTTCACATTTGGATACTATATTTTCGATTTACGAAGTGATTGGTATTATGGCGTTCGTTTTAGGTTATGTTGCACCGTTTTCCATGGTCAAGCGGTTTCCATGATGTATATTTGAGGGTATAGTCTCAGTGACTAACCTATCGTGCGTTCATTGGAAATATCTCTGCACCTAGTCCAGCTTGACATTTCCTTAGGTGGGTGAACCACGTCGAATAATGTTGAAGTAACGCGCACGCCCATTTTTGAGCCTTGTGATGAAGCTAACCAGCCAAAATCTTATGAAAGACACTGCCGAATTGGCTATCTTCGTGGACATTGGTCACCTTACAGCTCTTGTCCTATCAAAGTGGGTGAAGGAAGAATCGACGGGCTACGTTATTTCACATTATATCGAAATCGTTCGTCACTCTACCAGACACTTTAATTTGTCACTGTGGTTTCTCCAGTTAACTTATTTCGGGTTCCTGCTACATCGAAAACGCGACAAACCGTGTCAAGGACAGCAAGATGCATGTCTTATCTATCGTTGAAAAAGTAATCGGTTCACATGCTTGGGCTTATTACGTAACCATACTAAACCCGGCCCTAGGAATAGATATTTCCAAGTTTAATAAAAGTTGGTGAAACGCAATCGGGTCGGTGATATATCTACGCAGTTCGCGGCAAATATGTAAGATTGTCCAATTTCTATTTTCAAACATAAAAAGTCCACGTGTTTGGGTCGTATGCATTCAAATGTCACGAGTAGAAAAAATGCCCGTAATTCTGAAATGTTATTGAAAGAATTCAAAGAATCGTGGAGAAAACGCGAATGCTAGCGTAGAATGACATCCAATAGTCAATGAACCCAGTTAGCCAAGGAGTTTAAAGCGAATTACCACTGAAAAATATCACGCAGTATGAATATCTATCATTACGGACAGTACATGCAGACACATATTCCGGCAATACATTTTTAGCGGAGAGTCACTTATGAGAACGACAAATTACCGAACAAGATTTGTTTTCCGTTTGATCATCAGGCTAATCACAACACAATAAATAAGCAGAACAGTAGCTACAGTGAGTCAGGAAAACAGCCGATGTAGACTGTGAATGACGTATTTGATATCATTTACATAGTCAAATTGTTTCAAAGTGTGGGCTTGATTAATTGTGAGCCATAGAATATCAAGTGTCTGCATTAACATCTTCCGAGCACAGAGGAACATGACCCTACAAGGGTTAACTGACTATTTATGCCATTATGTCGAAGTTGAGCATCCCAAAATGTGAACTGATGGAGCTCCTAGTGTTTTGCATCCATAAAGTCCATATTCTGTTTAATAATGTAATTTACCGACGAGTGATGGAGTAACAGTGGCTCACCTGTAAGTCTTCTGTTAGCTGGCATCTCCACAAGCAAACTGGAAAATAACCAGTTGTGTGCGGTCACTGAACAGTTCACATTTTATAAGCGCTATTTTGATGATACATTTTTTGTCGGTAGTGACACTCTTAACACGAGCAGAGTCATGGTATCATAAATTCAACTCATAACATTAGTAAATTCACCAACGTGTCAAACAACAATGCCCAAATAACTTTTTGAAGGTTGGTTCAGTAAGAAGAGAAGATAGTTCAACACGACGAAATGTGTGCAGAACACAGACCGGTGGTGGTCAGTAATTTTTCATGTTGGCATTTTCGTTTCGTTTCAGAAGCGAAACCTCATACGATGTCTGAGGGGTAGAGCGTTAAAGATCTGCATCTCTGACACTTTACAGTCTGAAGTGGACCAATTACAAGTTATGTTCATGTAGAATGGCTATCCAATGCGTTTCATTCAGAAGGTGATGCAGATGGTGGAGTTGAAAACTAAGCCACCCTCTACGAATAAAGAACTTGCGTTTATTAGTCTCCTCTCAAGGGGGATCTTATGACCGAAGTTATCTTAAGAAAGCTCAGAAAGTCAGTCGAAACAACCTACCCTACTGCTCAAGTGTGCATGAGTTTTCGATCAACTTCCATTCTCATGTCACAAATCAGTGACAAACTTATATGTTTCACAACCGTTATTCTGATTCACCGTGGTTACCGATTTCTTATTTATTGTGATGTAATTAGCCTGAAGACCAAACAGAAAACAAATACCGTTCCTCACTTCGTGTTTCTCATAACGTTCAACCAATTAAACGTTAATTTATTGAAGTCTGGTATTCTTTCATCAGTGCGACTGACACCACTGAACTCAATGATTTTTTATTGGTGTGCTCTTTTCGGTCTAATTCGTTCAACTCGATCTAATGTTCACTTTTCTTTCTACCGGTCAAGATGAACAGTCACTCCAAGTCTGTAATGTTACTGCACGCAAAAAATGAAGCCTTCAGAACCGTCTGGGCATTGATTATCATTGAATTTATACACATGTTATATTGTCCGACACACGGTTAATTTACTCATTACCCAAGGGATTGACTGGAGTCCCTTTGCTTATAAGTGGCCATATTGCTCTGCCGTTCTCTGGTTGCTCTATCCCAAAAAAGTTTTTGTTGGGTGTTTCAAAAATTGGGCTAGTTCTCTTTTAAGGTGAGAACACTTCCATCTCAATATTTAGCACTAGAACCACAAAGCTGAACTGTTTTAAGCGCATTTTTCTTTTCCGACAAGAGCTATAACAATGAGTTCATCCCGAAAATTCCCAAACCAGACATTCGTGCAAAAAATATGAATCCGTGGAAGGCCTTCAGACAGCTATAGAATACAGCTTGTTTTGTATACAGTTTTTCGAGAGACATTTTTACACGGATGAGTGATAGTAAATGAGAATGACCGTAAACCTTACCTAGGCTAGATAAACGAACATGTTGCCAACTGACACACAGTACGAGCGAGATTTTTTCAGCTAGTTTGTTTCAAGTATAGAAGCAAGTACCATCAAACATATGCGAATATATGATTCTACATTTGATTTAAAGTTTACCCCGTGGCGAGAACTGTGTAGTCCGAGCTGAACTTTGCGGGATTCCGACCTCAGCAGCGCGCTAAAATTAAGCGCGAAAATTCTCCAAAAAGTGTAGTTCATATCGGTGGCCCACATTTGCGCATCCCTCAAGAAGTGCTGAACATACTGAACTGCGCACTGCCACGTCTTCTTTACTAATGTAGAACAAACTACAGGCTTTACCGTTCTATCTGTGACATTCAGAGGTGTAGTCATTACTAGCATTTTTTCTGCAAAATTGTCTGATGAAGTCAGGAGGAACACAAAGATTGGCAACAGATGCGATCTAGCAACTTTATACTAGGAATTACCGCCTAGTGAAAGTTAGTCTGGTATCGAATTCGGATCTTAGAATGACTCGCGAGTGCAAAGGTTATTGAACGAGACTCTGCTTTAAGTGATTTGGATTTAAAAGGATATCGAAGATATTGTTTTTCAACCGATTACAACAGAACCTTTTTTATTCCTGGCTATTTTGACATTTGACTACCGACAGAGGAGGAAAGTGTTTTACCTGTTTGTATGTTGCTTGTTAGGTTTATTTCTGTCCATCTTTCAACAGTGAGCTTTGGTTTGGGCCATTTAAAACCCCGTGGACTTAGCTACAAACGCATGAAACCGGTCAGCCTATTTAGGGTTATCACGACAAATCAGTTGTGTTTACAGACTTCAAGGTTTAGATAGAAACGCAATTTTGATCCCAGTCGTGAGTTTTCGTCAATAAAGAATAGTGAGCAGTGTGTACAGTCATCTGTCACCGTGCCCAGTATGCTGAATCATGGATTTAAAAAAATGGTACCAATCTAACTTCCAAGGGAATATATTTTTTCATCGGTTTTTTCCAGTGAGAAACATGCGTTATAAGAACAGACCGATCTGAGGTCATTGTAGCAATTGCTAACAGACCTAAATTAGTAAAACATAGCCGAAGTTTAAATTCTGGTCTTGGCAAGGATACACACGAACAACGAGCCCTAACGTGAACGTAACTACGGCCTAGTGCTTATCTGTGAAGCGCGGCTGAAATTTTGTTCAAGTCATCACAGACGCAAGTGGTGAGTGTTCATATTGGGCTGTGAAGCTAACATGACTGTATCATAGATAGAACAAGCGAAAATAAAGAAGACGTAGAAATGATTTTCCAAAGCTCACTTCATCAACCCTTCGCTGCGCTCCTGAATATGAAAATTCGAAACAGTGTGTATACAATCCATCACACAGAATAGAAAGTTCCACAATCAAACCATGTGGTCACCAGTCGGTGGTTAGTTCGCGTTAAGTACCATTGTTAAAAATTCACCACAATCATGCAAAAATATTCATGTGGAGCATCTAGATGCCCATAAACCACAAGCAAACAGCGCGCTTACCATATAAGAACACATTCGGTTTACATGAGCACTAACCTGGGTTAAATCATTAAAACAGGTGCGTAACGGGTTCACCTGGTTTAAAATATCTCCTGTGTTGGGGTTGAGAACTTACAAAATGATGCTGCGATGTCAAGCTGCCTACATGCTGTTTTGGAAGTACATGGTTCCGTTGGTGATCGACTCTCGTACACTGATCTATCCTACACATATTCGAGGCATCCAAACTAAAGCTAATTTGATAGTGGCTTTGCTCCCCAAAGAACAGGGAGCAAACATCTGCAAAATGATAACTGAGGTGTATAAAAGATGCAATTTAGTGACTTCCTGCAAATTTCAGTGATCGGTTCACAAATGCTTTGACTTATTTGGAGTAGGCCTCTGGGACAGGAGAGTAATTTGTTTCAATTATGAAACAAAGTTGGTTTGACTAGGAAGAACACCAATTCTTTCAGCCACACTGTCGTGGTGAATGTTGCATATCGCAATACAATGGATGTAGAACAATCATTTTTGCAATCCGTTAAACAGTACCTAGCAAGTCAAATGATGTATGTGCAAGAGGAAATGAATCCACTTTTATCAAAAACCAGAAATTAAGAATCCCGTGCACTGCAATTTATATGAAATGTTTAAAACAGTGAACTAAGTAACATTCTTTAGAATATTCCTCTAACGACGTTCTTCTCAACTTAGATATTTTTTGACTAATATCTGACAGACAGTTAAACAGTTGTTTTTGTTTTCGTATAGTGGTTCTCTACTTGTCACCTAGCATTGAGTAGCCTGTCATCATTCTAGCCGAATACACTCATTTTAATGCACTTATGAAACGAGTGTATTCAATCATTGTATACATTTGATTGCAAGTATGCTTCATCCTCGTTTCGTGGTGGTTGCGCAACCGTAACATACTCAACTGCATAAGCAATGGAATCATACTTTCTTTTAGGTCGTCTATCCTGTCAAGGTAACTTCAATGGCAATCGTGGAAAGATATTTTTTGTGAAGGTTTTGACAATCCAACCTTCTTTAGGCCACCGTGCTTCAACTACATAAACCCAATTTCACCGGAAAGAATGCTAGCTTTCGAAAAGGGAACCTGTCCACCAACATTCAATTTAAGCAGCTTCTCATACGGGGTGGTACGGTGCTTAAACTAGCGTATTGGCTGCTGAACTGGGTGATTTTGGTACATATGTGCAGAGTAATTGGTACTGTTTATGCTCCCCACAACTCGATTGAGCATTAGTTTTACAAAGTTAATTCTCAACTGTTGACCACTAAATCCACTTAAACAAATGTTTGTGTTGTGCCAATTTACACAATACTTCTACCTAGGCGCACACTGCCGAATCCCAGATTTGAAGCAGCTTAGGTTTATATGTTCATATTCACAGCCGACTGAATACTACCAGCGTTACAGTGCTGCCGTTCACCTGCCTTTCTCCCTGTCACAACCAACCGGTCGTATACGCTTGCTTTTATGTCCAGATGCTGTTTATTGCCCGCGTTTTGTATTGGTTCTATCAGCAGACTACAGCCATATCTTAAAATTTTGTCTTCCTGCAAGCCAGTTGGCTACTTCAAACCACATTGCAATTCCATGCACCTTGGCTGTTTTGTTGAAACCTAAGAACGAAGAATATGCCATCGTTACAACGAACAGTGAAGCATTTAGTTAACTGCTGTCCTATCCTTCTACATAAACCTGAGAACTCATAAAAGTATGCATACATAATAAGCATTATTAAGATCTAATTCCAAGTTTAGTGATTTATGATGTGGATCAGTCGTAAATGTCAAGCGGATGTATAAAGCTCTAAATTTGGACGGGTTTAAAAAATGCCAGACTGCCTTTTGATTAAATGAGTACAAATCACGTTTGTGTATTATGCGTAGACACTTTTTCGGACTACAAAATAACCACAATCTGTGTAGTGGTCATTTTAATAAACCTGCTCAATCTGTTCAGTCTGAAAACAAGAACTTTACAAGTACAAGTGAACGGTAACAGAAGACAATTTGGTTTTTCCAGCATAAGGGTGAGTAAAAACTCAGTTGATTGGGCGACAGCCGTCTGGGTGTTTGGTAACCAAATGTAACCATTGTTGTAGAGTAAAGGCTCAGCCTGTTTTAGTCCATATGCAAATAGTTGTCCACGTCATAGTCTTCTGAACACAGAAGGCAATTTCGTGCAGCCTTATATCACTCGTCACGCAACGGTCAATAGTCGACGTTAGAAAAATGAGCGACTGCATTTGAAGCTCTTCTGATCATGTCAGTTTTAATCACTTATGGCTTACGTTTCTTCAGTTAATCAGATGCACACCTTCTAAAAGAAACAGTGTATAAAGCCGAACACAAGAGAACAAATAAACGCATACAAAAGCCTATTGCAGAATGTAGAAGTTCAGTTTTGAGCTGTGACGGAATGACAAGGAAAGAGTGAACACTTCAACACACCAGAACAGCACAGTTGATTGTTTCGGCTGTCTTGACCTTTCTTGTGATGAGTTAAACCATCTTACTTGATTTGTTACAATATATCCTGAAGAAGACTCAGGCACCGGGCTTACAACCAAATATACCGAGTACCAGTTCTGCGCGGACAGCTGCTTATTAAAGTTTATTTTGGTTACGTGTTGAAGTATCAATCTCTACCAGGAATACATATGAACAGAAATAAGTTTCTGATGAGTAGTCGGAGATTTGGTTTATTTTCAAGTTGACCATCACTCACATTTGATCGCAGCCTTCGCATTCAGATAGACCTTTCGAAAAGGAGCACTAAACTCGAGTTTCGATCTCATTAGAGCTCATCAGTAGTGCATATCCTTGCCACGGCCGGGATTTCAAGTTCGGTCATTCCAATCATGAAGCAACTGTGTCGACCATTGTGCCATTGTCTTGGAAGTCCTAATCGCGGGCTTATCGATTGGAGTTAAAAGGCAGTAACTGTGTCTCCTCTCGAGACGATCGGGCAACTTGATCATTGCTCACAATCGGGAGTGGTTGAGCGTTCAGATTTGATAATCCGGTAGTGCCTAATGTGAGGTCAATGACTCAGTGGCTAACACGGTTGCTTCATGATTGGAATGACCGGAGTTCAACTCGCGGTCGTGGCAAGGACATGCATTACTGACGAGCTCTAATGAGACCAAAACTCGAGTCTAGTGCTTCTTTTGGAAAGAGGCTGTCTAGAAGGTCTATCTGAATGCGAAGGCTGCGATCGAATATGAGTGATGGTCAACTTGAAAATAAATTTGTAAGATACCCATGTTAACCACCTCAAATTTGCTTCCTGGGCACTTTTGCTGAGGTTTTTTCACTGCCATTGGCGTGGGAGAAAATTCCTATAAATGTTGCTAGTTGACACTGATGAATATTCCATTGCTCCAGACTGCTTTAACTGGTTCTTATGCGACCTTCATGTTTCGCTTGTGTCACAAAAGATGTGTTAGATTTTTAGTTCGCTTAACACGTTTGTCGTTCTGTGTTTGATGCATTGACAAATGCTGAATCCAGTGAAGCGTGTTTGGCTTGGTTGTAAAATATTGATCACAAATTTATGACTATTTTGTGTTTTGCTATGTTTACTAGAAAATATTTGAAAAACTTTTGTCACGGCTGCATATTCGAGATGTTTTTCATACTTTTCTCTACAGATATCACGGTATATTTAATAAAACGTTTTTGTTCGTCATTGTTTGACGTGCTGTCGCCATATTCTATAACAGATTGCTTTGATAAAGGCACTTCCCTTAGTTTGGTTACTACTCAAGAACACAGTTTCATTTGCTCCATTTTAAACAAGCTTTACTGCTAGATAATTTGTGTATCCAATTAGTTCATTTCCAAGATTAGAGAGCACTTTGGTTGTTGTTTAATCAATAACAGCGTATAAATTCAGTTAATTACAATCGCTTTTTTGAAGTACCTTTGGTATTGGTTTGCTTAGCCCGACTATCTAAATCAATGTTATCGAAACTGTTGTTTAAGTGTTACCAAACGGATTAACATGAATCACTGAGAACGATTCACCAATAGGATTCCGCGGCGTCCATGAATTGTAAAGTCAGCCAGGGCTACATAAAGTTAATCGGCTTAGAGTGTGTTTCTTCAAGTACCTACAAAGATAAGACCCGGATGCATATCTTCTATCAATAGGCGGAACTTAGTTTTAGGTCAACTTCAGCCGTTATTTCTCAACGTATCAGAAATTCTTTCAAACCATTGTTTGAGGTGGTAATCTTTCCATATGTGGAGTAGCTCAATTCGTCCGTTTCAAAACCCCAGCGAATATCGGGGGATCTGTGTTGATCATTCACTTTTCAGCCTTAAATTACATCGATGAACCAAAAGATGTGTTGAACACAGTTTTGCCGCACTAACCCCGTTTTGTTTGATGCGGTCTATAAAAAACATCAGCTGTCCGAAAATAAGAGGCAACAGAAAGTGCCAATGTACATTTTGAGGTTGCCTTCATTTTGATTAACAGGAATATTACTAACATCATCACTGATCGGTCCGTTTTCTGTCTGTTAAATTTCAAATCCAGTGAGATACTTCTTTTCATTTGAATGTTTCACAATCAAACTGTCCCCAAATATAATTTATCAGTGACGCGTTCAGGTTCACTGTGGAAAATACCAATTAAAAATAATTTGAGCGGCTCTGATTCAAGTAAGCGATTCACGATTAACCGCTCTAATTATTGCAAAATATTTGTTTCATAATAAGGCTTCAAATATTCCCATTGGTCAACATATACACAGCTTCAACCAATAAAAATTTAACATAAGCTATCAGTGTCTCTGTGGACTGCCGGAGACAAGTCGTTTGCTCTAACATTCAGAGTTATAAAACAACTGTCCAGAATGCAATATATCCAACTACCGAATTGTGGGAATTTATTTGAGCAAAAGTGAGTCGGTTTTCACCCCCCGTTTACTTTGAGTTACTTAAGTGTTCCCGTAGCATTTGGCAAGAAACGTAGGAACGTAATTAAATGCAAAAAACAAAGGCAACAAAATTTCGGCAATTTCGTTATTTCTTCCCTATGATGCATACAGTGGATGATTTCACTTCGGAGCGGTGAATTTAAGATTTTGATCTTTGGAACGAGGTTAAATGAATAGAGAGTGCTGCGATATGATGCTTAAGATAAAGTTGTCTGAATTACCGATTAGTGATATATTTGTCAACAACATGTTTACGTATATTGTAACATGAAAGTTCAACCATTAACACGGACTGACTGAAATAAGCCTGAAATTCGAAAGCATTCGTATTGTGAAAATCGCATTCGGGCATTCACCAATTATGTGCAGTGATAACAGCGTCTTCTGTAAAGATGTGTCCAAGATTTATTGGGCGGGATAGAAGTGTTTATGACATGCAAACCACGATTCGCTCTATACTAACATCAATGTACTTTAGACGTGTCATACATAGCTCAATTTTATGATTGCTGAAATAGGCGTCGATGCCACTCAAAGAAGAATGAAAATCAAGAGGAAGGGTGAGAACAAGTAATCTTGTCAATTTGCTTGCTTATTGCTTCTCCGGTGCATGCAAAATATTAAGTAAACAGCATTCGTAGATCATTTTATCACATCTCGATTGGTTACAGCATAAGCAGGAAATACTGTTATGTGGTCTTTTAGTTTCGTACACGTTGTTTCCAAAAATTTTTCGCAACTCACTGACCTAACATGATCACACAAACACTGTTTGAACATATTGTTGATCTATAATCAATAAAAACTGGCGACTGAGGGATTGTTTTGTGAGATTTTGTACTAAATGTCAAGTCTATTAATTTTGTTGTGGGTGATTTTTTTCTGTATAATTTACTTGTACAAAGCAAAATTGCTACTAACAGAAGCGTTCACCCTTGTTTAAGAAATCCTGCCGGGGCAGTCGATCCCCTGAATCATTTGGTCGATTCCATNTCTAAAAATTCATAAATCTGTCACACTACTTGTTAGTAATATAACAACCAAACACCGGATAAGCCGTAGTGCTGCCATAACAGCTTGCTATAAATTTAACTGAAATTTGTATCAAAGATATAACTTATAAAATGGCACCATTTCTCACCGAAATGCTTAATCTTGGAAGTATCAGTGTGGTAGAAAACAAATAAACATTTTTGTCACCCAGCCCACGGTATTTCGTTCTATGTCAGGGTGTTCGCAGTTGATTAGACCGATTGAAATGAGTCACCATCGTGGTCACTTATAAAAAGATTGACAGATCGAGTTGAAAACACTTACCACAGAAGAACGCTTTGACATACTGCAGAGAGAAATAGCCGTTTTCAGACAGCATCCAAACCGGAAAGCTTTAAACTTTTGTTGTTTCATTATTGATTTATAATGGCATTTGCATGGTACCTCAGTTACACAGAACCGTTATGTAAATTTGCCAGATACTGCATGCAAAATCTGGTCGACTCCAAGAAGCCTTCTTCCGTAGTTGCAAAGCATCTGTAAAAATGCATTGCGCACACTATCAGATTGGTTAAGTTGGTATTCATGCAAATACAACTCAGCTCGCGGTTATTACGTATAGATGACTAGAAATATAATACTGATGAGAAGTCAGCAGTGTGACGGATATAATGCGGAACGAGCAAAATCAACGGTACTAACAAATGGAGATCGATAGGCTTTCAAAATACAAAATTCTCTGGAAAATTCAGTATTTTTCAAAGCTGTTTGTTGCACCTTATGTTCATCATTGCTTGTCAACAACGAAGTAACTTCACCTATCTTAGATTGTCAAGTGATATCGTGCTTGTGTCCCGGTTATACTTTCCTGTCCATTTCAACTTATTTTTCTTCAGTATTCTCAACATTGAACTTTATTGAACGGTGGTTTTCGCTTTCCGTATTTGCCTGAACCTAACCGTGGTGCATTTTTGAAAATCACCAGATTTTCAGCACAATGAAGAACTTTAAGCTGTCACCCATTTTTCAACTCTTATTTGTGTAGGGAACAAAGTAGCACTTGACACACTGTTACAACTATGATAATAAATGTGTTTGTAAACTAACCTATCTTAGCTTCAACATAAGGTTATCAAGTAAATTCTCAATATTAAAGCGCAACAAGTCAAACACCTTCTAATGGACAAATGTGCTGAGTTGGTTTACAGTGTTCTATTGAATGGGGCCGTTTAAATTTCTGACGCGTTGTCTGAATAGAAAAAAAACCCAGAAAAGTTGAGAAAGGTAAAGCGGTTTGAACTATGATGAATGCTTACAGTGAATTCCTCACAAACAACAAAGCGTAATCTCAATGAGCATGGTTTAACTTTTATGGGGGATGTTATTACATGTCGATACACATTTTTACCTGTCAATCAGTAGCAGTTTCTATTTCTGAGATGTAGTATCATCAAGTGCTTTGTACAGTTGCTGTAAATGTTCTCAGCATTTGACATAATCTGTACGCTCCGATGGGTCTGAGCAAACTCACACAGTTAACTACCAACTAAAGTTTTGGATAAAAGCTTTATGCTTTTGTTAGCTGGCGACTTTTGTTTTCATTTAAAATCAGACGCGTATCTCATTTTCAACGTTACGGAAGTCGGCGCTTCCCAAAAACTCCTTTACTAACCAATGATAGCAATACTATTTACATATGTAACATTAGATATATGAACTGCTTCTAATTTGTTTCGAAAAGACAGCTTACAACACAAACATTACATTAGTTGCTTACGTCATGGTTAAGACAGTTGCTGATAAATGCGATACATCAGATGTATAACATACGAAATTCAGCGAGCTGTGTAATGAAGGGCTTGTAACTTTACCAGTGCATTTAGTAACATCTAATTTACCTAAGCAAGTTATTTTACCAGTAAGAAAAATGGCTGTGGTTTATATCCATATGACGTCCGGTCCTAAACCTATTCAGCCGGCTTTGACTGACTGTTGAGTAGACTGACATTTCCAACAAGTCATCTTTCCTTGGAGTATTTGACACGTTTAGCCCCCCCTACCTTAAAGAATGTTCACTACTTTCTCGCTTCCACGCTCACCTACGGCAATTTTCTTGGTAACTGGGGCATCGTGCATTTACTCTCAACTCACACTTCGTCCATGATGCGTAGTCACATGGTTACTGAGTTGATAACTGCCTGCTGTATTCCGATGTCTTAACGAGTTCACCTAGTCCCAAAACCCTTATGAGACCGACTGTCGGTCGTGGAAACTTTTGTCCCGAAATGAGGGAGACCTCAGAAGCATCATTCTAGTCGATTGTGTACAATTGCGAAACCGTGCAGTTTTCGTGCGACTATTCGAAAACTACTTTTTCCAACACTCTAGACAGCATGTGTTTATTTTTATTCAACCAGATAATGCTGCTTTCCGCTTAAAAATGTTGTGCAAATATATCTTTCATTCATATGCCCTCAAAATATAGCTTCTACAAATTTGACGAAACAAAAACAGACGCTTTCAGAAACCTCTCAGTAAACCTTCTACTTTGTAATATTTTTCCAGCCTCAAGCCTTGCATGTCAGTGGGCACTAAGATGTTTCATATAGATTGATCATCACCCGCAACTGATAACAGCTGCCGCCCTCCCATGGAACTTCCAATCGGCCCCTTTCAAAAAGGAGAACTGGACTCGAGTTTTGCTTCCGTTAGGGCTGGTCGCTTGTGCACATTCTTGCCACAGACGAGACCATCTGTCCACGCTTTCAAGAGGCAGTTATGTGGACCACTGTGCGTTGACCTCACATTGGGCACGAATGGAAAGCAAATCGGAATGCGACTCATGCCGTCAACTGTGATTGATGTTCAATCTATACGAAAGACCAAATCCCGTAATTCTCACTACGTAATTTCTCCGTACATCTTATTAAAGTCCACTTAAAACCTATTTAACAAGGATAAAGTATCAATTTATAATTGAAAAACACACTTGAAAGCAGACGTATCACCTCCATAGACATTCCGGTCAGCCCCTTTCGGAAAGATGCATTAGAATCGATGTACAATTTCTTAAGAGTTCATCAGTAGTGAACACCCGCACCACAACGACAGCCACGCCTTCATGAGACAGCCGTGTTGACCATTGTGCCATTGACCTCAGAGTATGCATGGCCAAATTATCCTATCCCAAATTTCAACCACTTTCGTTCGTGAGTAACGAACCGGTTGTCCTGATCGTCGTGACTGCAGATAAACTTGCTGTCTGTCCAATCGAGGTGGGTTTGAATCGCCGACCTCTTTAGACATCATAGGCGACACTTTAGTTTGCGGATGAGTAGTGGAGTGTTGAGATAAGTTAAACTTAAAAATCACTAATTAGCACACTTTTCCAAAACCACCGATTGACTACCAACCCTGCTCCCTAACTGCTCGATATAAAAAAACCCGTTTCATGTTATTGCAAATTTGGTACTGACGAGTCAATACGAAATGCTTGCATCTGCCAGTTTTCGTGTTCTAACAGTTTTGTTCAAACTTCTAAAGGGAATGAACTGTTTCAAATTTCCCACGTTTGTTTATTCCTCCGGGAAGCCCCTAAATATTTACTCTACAACAGACTGTAGATGCTGAATGCTGAGTTATTGCTATCGCTTCCAGCGATAATAGAAGTTTTGACTGACGTCAAAAAACCATTGCCGCTTAGAGGTTTAAATATTGCAAAATAATCTCATGGATTTCTGAGAACTCAGTTTGTAAAGTCCTAAGCGTGAAGTTGGTATGGCATTTGCCGAGCATTCTGTTCAGGAGATCGGACAATCTGAGGCATACTCGCACACATAGATGGTGGAGTGTTTACACATGACAAATAACTTTCATATGTTTTAAGGTGAATGGCATAGTAATACGCATTGTGGCGCCAGGAATATGTGGACGTTAATCAAGTCTTGGCTATCGTAACGGTATACCTTACGTCTCTTTTCAGGCTAACTGGGAGAAGTTGGAAAAGTAGCTGTATGATCACAGAATGCAAAGTATGATAAACCATCATTTACGGCAATTCTTTATTTCATCAACACTGGAAAACCCAGTGTAAATCACGCTGGTAAACATCAGCATTGAAAGGATCTTCCTTACATCTAAGTGAGGGACAACAGTGGAGCACATATATAAACAGGTTGTGTCCGTGGGATTTCCGCTGGAAACTATACCAAGTAATTCGTTGCTAGCAAACCCAAAGGAACAACGGACAAAAGGAATCACGAAAAACATGCCATGATGTAAAAAATGCGTTGGTATTGTTTTAAATATCATATGTGAAACGCAGATCATACTGGTGTGGGGCCGATTTTTACTAAGATATATGGAAATCACCACATCAGTTTTGGCTCAGCTGTTTCACTTCCTAAATGTTGGACTGAATTCCGAGGCATGGTTACAAAAGCTAGCTGGGACAGATTGGTATACACACTTTCGCAGCAACTCACTGGTTCAAACCTTGATTTGTCAGATAACGACCGGAGCGAAATGAGTGAATTCCTTAGAGACCTTAGGAGAAACCGTTCCTTTCACAGCGAAGCCCGGTGGGATGAATTTACAAACCTCCGTGCGCTTGATTTTTGGCGAATGTTACTATATTTACGGCTTCAGATTAAGTCAAAACAACGGTTGAAATGGCCAACTATCTTCCCCACCAGTCTGGCAAGCCTCCATTTTTAGAAGGTTAATTTAATTTCGAAAAGTTATTAAAGTGGATTCTGGAGAATTCGTGCATGACCATCAGAAGTTTGCGCGTTAATGTTCCCGCTTTTGATCAGCAGGATTGATAGATTCTACGACGAGACATTTGTACACACTAATTATGGACCACCATCATGGATTTTTTGAGAATGACTTCATTAAAACATTCGCCATCACGATAAACTCACATCTGTTATACTCTGGGAAGTAGTTTAACCGAAGTCTGCTTTCAGTATTATTTACAAGATTCGAAGAGCGGTGAACTCTAGTCCAGTGGAGCATACCAGTCGCAGCTCAACTGAATTTCATACTAGTGTACCAGCCGTTTCGTTTTCAACTGAATCTCATACCGGGCTTTCGGCTAGTACGACAAGGACTGAACAGCCGTTTTTATACATGGGGTCAGGGCGCTAACGAACACTCAGCGGCACATAACTATACGGAACATTAATCATTTAGCAATGGTTCAGTCTCTAGGAGCTGAGGTGTTTGCTGTTGAACTAAAAAGCCCGCTGATTTTGGGTTTCATCTTAAAAACCAGATTTTCTTACCTGCTGCTTTTTCCGTATAGTTAACAAAGCAAAACAGAATAAAGATCTGGGAAATGCTGAGAAAGACCTACATGATTCATCTAATCTATTTTTTGTTAGCTTCCAAAAGCCCATAGTTGATATTTCTCGTGGTAGTTACAAATTTCCCAATTAATGAACGTAGCTGCAATAAAACACTTTGAAAAACGCTTTCCATCATAATGACTAGTTTGCGAACAGTAGGTGTGCTCGCGTTTTGTACATGAAGTCACAAATGATGACGGCTATTGTTTTCAGCTTTAATCAGCTGGGAAGATTTGTTTGTTACGTATTCTTTCGTGAGTTTAAATGCAACTCATAAATTTACACCCACGGCCTAATTGTAGGTCTTACAACTAACAAGATTTCCTATTACCAATTCTCATTTCAGTGCTATTGAACTATAAATGAAGTGTCTTGCTTTCAATGTAAGCCATGTGATCACAATTACAATGAAACAAGTTCGGATATCAAGTTTTAACTAAAAATTGATGTCAACGTGGAAGTAAGTGTTGATCTTATGATCAAATATTTCGCAAAAAATGACAAGAACTAACACCGAACACACTTTATTCAGTTATTCGTTTAGGGGCACACAAACTGAACCGACATCAATGACCGCCAATGCGTTTTGGATGCGCCCATTACAACCTGAATGAGCACACGTTCAACAAAACATGTTTAGCCGAAAAACAATATACTGTTCAGTTACATTTCAGTTTCTCTCCTCAGCCTCAAACGTCCAATCAGCAGATTTCATTAATCAGACAATTTCAGGCGAATGTTAGTGTGACAAACCTGAACCCACACTAACCGTTTTATATTTGAGACTCTGGAATAAGGTAGATTGCCACAAATAGCTTATGCATACGATACCGGCTGATCACTTCGTATGATCGCTACTTTGCAAACCTCCAATATTTATGTGCAAATGATACTGCTCCTGGAAAATTGCAAACCAACACCAATTGGTCAGCACACGAATTGTGGTAGCCAATGTCGCTCAGAAAGTTACGTAATCCGGTTTCATAAATTAACAGCGGATAAATTAAATCCAACTTGGAACACATTCACTACTTAGTGATCAGCAATGAATATCTGGACTAGTTTGTAATGCGAACCACTACTGTCATTAAGTTGCATTATTCTGATAACACAAGCCGAAAGAAAAAGGCGTCCACTTTTTGTCATTCAAGGCTGATGTCGTGACAGACATGTGCAACCACTCAATTTACTGTACGTTCATCTCGTACGAAAGAACATGGTTAAGAATGAGAAAGGATATGCACATTTTTGCACAATTGCTGCACAGCGGAATAAGTAGGTAGGGTGGTCGGGTATTTCTCAGAAAAACACCATACAGCGTGGCTCGGACCAGTGTGAGTGAAATTGTTGACCATATGACAATTGAATGCTATATCAGTAATGTGGACCACATCGAACTCGAAGAGGCTTTGGAATATGCAGAAAACTTCTGAGCGGAAGCAGGCAACAGTAACTAAGAAATCGGTCGTTAAACAACTGTATAATTCGATTCTTCGTACTCCGTAAACGTTTACACTTTCTGTGAACCTACCACCACTAGTAGTAAACACACGACCTCTATTTGCCGTTGGATCTCAAACCCAAATTTTGCACCGAGACGTCACGTGCAGATCTCTAAGCTCCTTTCAGTGAACAATGGGAACCCGTTTACGCGTATCTGCTAAATTTCCATACCATCTTACAATTATCAACCAGGATCCGGATAACTGTTCCGAATTTGTTGAATATATTCAACCTCAGGGAATTTTTTCAGAGGTTTATTGAGATAATTGCCCGTCTCTCTTGTCGTTTATGACTGTTTGCAAACAGCTTCGTTGGAGAACTTCACAATTATACACTCTGGCACATGCAAAATCAAAGATGTCTGTGAAATTTCCGTCAATTCAGCTAGTTCGGGAATACCAACAACCTTGGCCAAGACAGTGTCATCGATGATCGATGACACTTTGTTCGATTTCCTGAGCCTAACTGACGGCCAAGCAAACGCTAAGTTAGCGTTCCGGGTAGTCACCTCATTGCGGTTATTAAATCACATTAGAGTATGCCATACTGTTGTTTGTTTGACATGAAAGATATAGTCAAAAATATTGACTCCGGCGATTCGACGAATAATTGATAAAGAAAAAATTGGGGACATGACTGTCGTCAAATGTTCGGGCATTTATCCGGTTTCATTTGAGTCAGTTCCTTTTAGCCTTAATCTCACTTCGTCCGTCTCTTTTACGTCAATTATCTTGAGACACAGTAAACGCCTGTATGGGTTCTACGTTAACTTTGAAATGAATAAATTCAGAACATTAACATACTGCTTTTAAAAACGCTAGTTTGGCTGAGTGGCATTGTGTAAGCAAAATGTTATCACTGGCTAAGCCACAAACTGGGCTCATTATTTGATTGTTTATAAAATCCTAGCGTGCAAGATCGACGTGCAAAAAGGGCCTGGTAATGCATCTACATACCTTAGTGATCACCCCTGAAGATAATGTGTACGCAAGCCGGCTGTGGCCGAATTAGACATTTGCACTGGTTTGTGATTTAGGTCCAGTTTTACTGTACAGCTCTGAGAATGTTGCCCTTTTCCCGAGCAATACTTGACGGAAAATAACAAGTACGTCGAGCGTAATTGTTTGAACGGGAACACTGAAGGAGAGTTGTACGAGAATCTCAACCTCCTAGTGCAAACTGATTACGCGATGTTTTGTGCATTCGGTAAAGTGATGCTTTTCGTCCTTTTTTGTCACTTCTCTATTGTGTCGTCAAGTGTCTATTTTTCGCCAAAATCCGATTTTGGCATCTTGGTCAAATTTCAGCAAATGACCCTCAAATTTTTGTGCGCTGACATATTTTCATGCATTAATCTAAATAGTTTTCTTTCGTTTTGTTGTTAAAAATATTCAGGAATTGAAGATTTGGTCAACCGGTGAGGCCTGATCCACGTGTCACGTTTGTGTCCGCTTAAATAAACCGATTAATACAAGTCAGCATGGTGCGTTACATAATTTTCCTCTTACAAGCGAACACTTTGGAGAAAATCGCTACCAAATTAGGCAAAATTAGTGTATCGGCTGATTATATTATGTTTCTTGCCAAACCTCTCTTTTGTTTAGTGGATCCTGGTTTGGCGTTGTGGAAAACTTTCATCTCAAACACAGAAGTATGAAAACCTATGGTGATCAACCTCAAACATACTTCTACTTAGGTGCAAAGGTTCAACCAGACGAACCAGAACTAGTTTCCTTATTGTTTACGAGTGATACCAATGGTGTGAATCGCCAATTCACCACAAATGAGAAAATTACTGGCTAAACATTATTCAGTTTTCTGTCAGTACAATCCGTCATGATTAAACAGGTTTGAACGTTCACAAGTTTTTGACAGCTGGTTTGAAAACGAACCAACTTGGAGCACTCCATTATAGACATTTGAGTCCCCTGAAGACCTACTGAATTCAAACCGGTACGCTGAGCAGAATTGCGTAAAATCGCCTGTATTTTGCGGGCATAACTGCGTTTTGAAATATCTGATAGTTTATTCAGAGGTTTCAGTCCAGTCTTCCCACGGACCGTATTCATGAATTGATCGTAATGACTGCAGCAATGGCAGTGTTCTCAAGAACCACACTCGTTCATCTAGCATAAATACCCTCAGTGGTTAGCTACATTGCACACACAATCCTTCAAGTCGGCGGACAGATGTACGCCCGCAGTGGTGGCTCATTCAGACAACAGAAACCACGCATTCAAATGAGTAACCTTGTATTCGTGTCCGCACATCAGTTGATAGGTTTTTATACAGTTTTCATGCCGAGCGCTTGTGCTACAAAGCATACAGGAATGATCCACTAATATGTGGTCGGTATGAGATTGCACACCTCTGTTGACACAACATTGTAATCAAAGAGGCTGCTGAAAGGAACACGTTGATGTTACGAATAGGTATACTAATCACAGCAGAGTTCACACTCCGCTCGACTGGATGGAAACTTTTCTGCAACTCAAGGTTGTAAATAGCTGTGTACATTGAGCACAATTTATAAGCAGATGCTCATAAGTAGGTACGGAGATTTTCCAATCTAAAGGAAATCTGCTCCATATACGTTAAACATCACCCATAATTAGCCGGAGCTGTCGTATTCCCATAGATTCGGCAGTCAGCCCTTTTGAAAAGAAACACTATACCCGAGTTTCCCTCTTGTTACAGCTAGACAGTGCAAATATCGCTTAACAAGTCAACGATTTTTCTGATTTTAACGTGGGGATAAGTCCTAGTCCAGGGGTCATCTATTGGAGGTAACAGGACAGTTTATGTCTCGGTCGACTCATGAATGTGTGGCCGCAGCTCTCGGTCGAGGTAAGTGTGTTACGTTTGTTAGCGTTTATGGTCCAACTCTGTGTCACAATGATGATACAAAGGACAAGTTCTATAATCGGCTGTCCGCCACAATCCGGTCAGCACTGGTGAGTGACCGGATATTTGCTCTGGGTGACTTGAACGTTCGGGTTGAGCGTGACTCGGTAGCCTGACTGGCAGTCCTCGGACTGGTGTCGGTTCAGTCAACAAGAACAGTGATCGTTTGCTCCACCTGTTTACTACTCATGAGTTGGCTATTACAAGCGCCTGATTCCAGCTGGGTGCGAGCAATCTCACCACTTGGACTCATCCACGAGGCAGTCAACATCATTTGCTTGATCACGTGATTGTGAGACAGCGCGACATTCTCGAAGTTAAAAGCATGCGGGTGATGCGTGGCTGTTAATGTAGCGCAGACCATAAGCTGGTGAAGACCAAACTGTTTATCCATGTACGCATGTCTGTTTATTGTAGATCTTCGGTGAAAGTTGGATAACGAACGACTTCGAAACCGCTAGACGAAGATCGCCTTTCAACATGCGGTAGACGATTGTCTGCACGACGCACCCGTATCCACTAACCTCGAGGATATGTGAGAGCAACTCAAGAAAAAAATCAAAGCGGCAGCCACTGTGACGATTTGTGTGGAGCGCAAGGAACACCCGGACTGTT
The DNA here is from genome assembly GCA_008508345.1 of Paragonimus westermani. Classification (NCBI taxonomy): domain Eukaryota; kingdom Metazoa; phylum Platyhelminthes; class Trematoda; order Plagiorchiida; family Troglotrematidae; genus Paragonimus; species Paragonimus westermani. The sequence continues at coordinate 81,399 of QNGE01000362.1, read as the reverse complement.
TCGACGACAACAACGTGACTATCTCCAGATTGTTACGCTCACCAGATCCACAATGGACCCGACCAATGGAGCGAAGGAGGCTAGGTTCCAGAGTATCCGTCGTCAACTGGCCGGGTGTGTTCGCGGTATTGAGGGCAACTGGTGAAGGGAGCAGAGTGAGTGGGTGCAGGGCTTCGTAGATCGTCGACAGTACAGAGAGTTCTACGATTTGCTTAAAGCGATCATCAGCCCCTCTATCCAGTCAACCAAAACACTGGTAGACGTGGAGACCGGCTGTTCTTGCACTGCGTCGGAGGACATCATGAAAGGGTGACGCAAATAAATTGGTAGCCTAATAAACCTCCCGGCTACCATCAGTTGGGTGACTGTGAACAGTCTGCCGCAACAGGCCACTGAATCCTCCAATTGCCCTCGCCCCAGATTTACTAGAGTTACAGAGGGAGATTGGGCAACTGCGCAACAGGATGGCTGCAGGCAAGGATGGACTGCCAGGTATGATCCTGAAGAATGGCGAACAGACGTTGGAAAGCGCTTTTCTCCAGCTGGTTAACTCCATCTGGAAGCACAAGGCGATGCCACAAGACTCCAAGAATGTCCTTATCTCACCCTTGTTTAGAGGTAGGGGCAGCGAACAATGCGCCGATGTTCGTCGGAATATCAGTCTTCTGAGCTGCTCAGTCAAGGCGCTTGCCGGAATCCTCATGAACCGATTGAATAAGAACGTTTTGCAGGTCAGTGATCCCGAGGAGCAGTGTGGATTCCGAGCGAGTCTGAGTAAGATCGACCTGGTGTTTGCTGCTCGACAGCTTAAGGAGAAGTGCCGGGAACGGGACCAGACCCTATATGCCCTATTTGTGGAATTCATCGAGGCATTTAATTCCCTGAGCAGCGGGTCGTTGTGGACGGTGTTTGGTAAATTTGGATGTCTGAGTAAGTTTGTCAATAAGATTAGATTGTGGCATGTGGGCATGAGGGCGAATGTACAATCGTGTGGATCGACCTCTGGTGATTTTGACACTGTCACTGGCGTGAAACAGGGTTGTGTTCTAGCTCCAGCCCCATTTACTTTACATTTGACAGCCGGGGTAACGACTACTTTTCAGAACACTGAAGAGATGAACGTTAAAACAGAATACCGGACGGATGAGCGCCTGCTGAATATCCGAAGTTTCAGCACTCCAAACCGGCTTACAAACCTCAACGATACACATGCTTCTGTTTGCAGATGACAGAGCCCTATTTGCATGCCGTGAAGAAGAACTGCAATGCCCGACGACGGCCTCCGTCTCCGCAGCATCCAAGTTTAGATTGGATATCAACGCAGGTAATACATTTTTTTCTTTCAGCTTTCTAGGTGTGGAGGTGCTTTATCTGCTCTTTCACTCCAAATCCGCCTCATTGGAGACGTTACCGATAGCTGCGGAAATTTTTGCTACTTATGTAGCAATTCGTCGACAGACGTCTCCGTGAACCGTGAGTTAAGGGCTCGCATGGCAAAAGTTAATGCTGGTTTCGGAGGTCTTGGGAGACGTTTATGTTGGAACCATTACCTGAAAGCGAGCATTGCGCGCTGTGTCAACCGCTCAGTGCTGCTCTTTATACTACTGTACGGCAGTGAAACTTGGAAACTGCATCAACGGAACATACGTTGTTCGAGCTGTTTTTGTTTGTCGTGTCCAAGATACACGCTGGAGTATCCGGTGGTTGCACATGATTCCGAACACTGAGGAACTAGGGCAAGCAGACATGAACGGGATGGAAACCTTGCTGATGCTATATCAGCTTCGTTGGTTAGATCACGTCTGCAGAATGGGCGATGACCGTATTCCGGAGCAGCTTCCGTATGGGCAATTAAATTTCCTGGTGGTCAAAAGCGGAGAAACCAAGATGTTATCCAAGTTTGTCTTTCACGCTGTAATGTTAATTTTAAATGTTGCGATGACTTCGCATAGAACCGGATGGCCTGGAGGAATACGAGTCGGATGGGCTTCCGCGATTTTGAAGAGCACTTATCACGCGGCCTACAAAGAAAACGCGCGGTACGCAAGGGAACCATCGGTGCTATAAATGGTAGTGACATGAATGTATGGCGTTGCGATTTGGGTGGCTGCGAATACGCTGACCGTTTGTGGTTAGTAGGTCACCAGCGCACTCATAGAGTACCGTTGGCGAGGAGAGGACGAGTACGAAGACGAGTATATCCATTCTTTTTCTGACAATAATTGCGTCGTCCAGGAACATGGCCGCATGGCAACTAATCTGCCCTTCTTTTTAAAAACTTGGGTGCTTGCTGTCTTCTACCCACTTTTCTCTTTAGCTTTGTTGGTGTATCTTGTGACGAATGGTTTGTGTGTTCTTTTCGGATCCCAACCTGAATTCTGTTTCCATCCTTGCCTTTTCTAAGATGCACTACCATGCACTCATACTGAAATACTTGTAATATATTTTCCAAGAACAAAACTCGGGTCCAATTCTTCTTTTAGAAAGTAGACGATGGTGATGTGACAGGAGCCATCAATTTTGGGTGTTTAATTTACATAAAAACCACAATCTCTTCCTACTCAACAGAAATCTATTTGTAAAAGTTTGGAAATTCACTTAATTCCAAACAGCAGCAAAACAGCGCGCACAAGTACAGTAAGCACTGTGCTATCTGAGCAATGTAGCCGGGCCAGACAGTAGGAAATTCTCTAATTCAATTCGATTTCAACCACGCTACACACCACCACCGCATATAGAACTTATCAAGTGATTCGTGGAATTGACTGTCTCGAGCATTTCGTGCTGCGACATACAGACACCGCCCAGCTGCCGCCGTAGTCTAGTACCTGTACTGGGAGAAGGTCTGTCACTCGCTGTTCCTTCGGTGGCTCGAATTCAACCAGATGCTCCATGACTAGATGACTTATTTACATATAAGTCCTAGGTACATTGTGACCAGTAAATCCATTGGAATTTCAGAGGTCAGAAGAAGGGTGTAGTCTTTAGCAGTGGAGCATTATGAGTTCGATGGTACTGAAGCAAAAGACGCCGGAATCCGAACAATTTAATCATCCCTCTTACCTGGGAAGCTTAGTTTTCCATTTACTTTATCGTTGCAATTTTTGATGGATTTTGTTAGATTTGAATTACTTAACTTTTGATAAAAATGGAATACCAATTGTTTCCACTTGCGGCTCCAACATAGACACTTCTTAAAACAACTAATTCGTCAAGTGAACGGCTGTCTTGAATAATCTGCTGTGCGCACGCGTGAATGAAACAATGAAAATGTTGATCATGATCGTCGGAGAACTATCCAGTAGAGTCGGAAAACAGCCACCTTCATCCAAAAAGCTTCATATGGCTTCGAATACATACACTGCACACAACAGTGTTCAGAATCAAACATTAATCTCTTACTTACTCTGCCTCTGGCTAGACGAGCCCGTTACTTTCAAATGAGTCTGACTCTCGATTCACTGTCGTTCATTTGAGCTCACACCTGAATAGCAGTCTATTCAAGCGCTTTCTTTATCAGAGATATTGGTGATACCCAAGCTGCTGTAGGAATCACAGTGGTTCAGAACAGAACAAAGTTCACTTGATTGGAACCCAGTGTGCAGTCTATCGTGCACTCTCAGGCTCAACGCATCAATTGAAACATGTCGAGGCGAATCTGACAATCTTTGTTTCCATTATGCTGGCGTTTGCTTCAAAGAACAGGTGTACAAATGTACGAGGCAGGTTAAAACTTCAGACATCTTCACACTAACCGGTGAACCCAATGCTCAGCTTAGTCACCATTCTTCAGACGAAAATTTGCTTCGTGGTATGTCTGGTTTTCTGGCAAAACGTACTGATAACATCGAGAGGATCTTGCAGCCGGGCACCTCTCAAGGTCTCTACATTTCGAACGCCTCTTTCTAACACCGGGAAAAAGCATTGCGTTACGCAGCGACCTCCCTGTGCTCCTCAGCTATGGGCACAGCTGGGACGCAAAACAGAGTGAGCTACTGGTGTTATCACTCTGGTAAAGATTATCATGTCTTTTGGAGCCACCACCTGGACTCAGACTATGTTGTTGCACGTTCCCAGAGGACACAGGCTCGTGACTGCAGGATACTTAATCGGCATTTGAACGGGGATAGTGTGAAGAACGCTTACCAGGAAACACTAGTAAACAAGCTGTCCAATTCGAGTTAGATGGATACAAATCGCAGCAACTATGAGAGCATGCTGTGAAGAGATTTGTTCCGAAAGAGCTGTTCATTTGCGACAACACTGGATTTCTGTCACGTCAACAAACCTTATAAACAGACATCGCTCGACCCCACCTGATTCCGACTATGAGGACGGCCGGATGAAAGCTTGCGCGAGCATCATGTGCACCACTTGGTCGAACAGTCTAAAGAGGCGGAACGAGCATTTTTAATATGGGGATAGCAAAAGGTCTTTTTTCCGAACCAATGGTTGCAGTGGCCACCTAGTTGACGTAAATGAGACCATATGTGGAAAATACGTTTCACTTATCGTCATCGAATTGCACCGAGCTGACAGGTGGGCTGAACACTTTGAGGAACAGTTGAGCTAGCTTCATCCAGACCGTTTAGATGATGGGGTGAGAATGGTCATTTACTCCGTTCAAGGTGACCCTCTATCTGAAGTAAAACAGGTCCTAGAGCTTGAGTTATTGAAACATAACAGGGCTCCTGGACCGGATTTCTACTCTCGTTATCTTTCCAAGGATGACCTAAAGACGTTGACGTGAGAACTGAAGAAAATTCTGCAGACGATCTAGAAATCTGAAGAACTACTTTGTAATCGATGTCTATCAGCAGCACTTCCCGTTTCCAGCAAGGGTGACCCAAAGTCTACGTGACGAGCACAGAGGGATCAGTCTAGTATCCGTTGTATCTAAGTTACTCAGTGACTTCATTTTACGTCGGTTTGCTAAACACACGGAAATTCAGATAGGAAAGAAATAGTAGGATTCCGGTTTGGTCGAGGGTGCGTTGATCGCATTTTTACTCTGCGAATGATCTAGACGTATCGGTGCTCTTATGAACAACCGATGGTAATGATCTTTTGAGGTCTAAATGCTGTTTTTGGAGAGGCTACAGGTAACTTTCTTTGGGATTGTCTTATTCGCGAGGGATTACCAACAGAATACGTAAATCTTGCTGAGACCACTGTATGCCCACTCTGCAAGCAGGGTGATAGTTGGCGGATAAGTGTGTCGGGCGTTTATCATTTCTAGTGTTTCTCGTCAAGGGTGTCCTATTTCCCGTTTCTTGTTCAGTTTTGGCATGGACGACATTCTGGTAGGTACGTTCGGGGAGTGCGCGGGTGACACTGTCATACTTGGCCCCTCTACCGAGGACACTTGGACCATGCTGAACAAAGCGGGTGATATGGCTGGTTTGCATGGAATACGCTTCGCACCTTCAAAGTATAAAGCACTGAGTTAAGAGTGGGACATCCTCATCCTCACTTTCTTCATTGCGAGTAACCCGCTCAAGAGTGTAGACCCTTTTACTTACATGGGTGACACAACCTCATCAGTTCGTAATATCGCTGATGAGATATCAGCAAATATAGCAAAGGTGCGAATTGTCCTTGCTAACCTGAATTATCTGTGGTATCGAAATGGCGTCCAGTTGTCGATGACAGGGTGGAATATAATGCACGTTTATGTTCCGTTCGGCCTTATGTTCTGTAAATGTGACCCGCCCGCAACCAAGACATCAAGAGACTTGCTGTGTTTGGCCATCGTTGTCACTGCCAATTAGTTCACCTTAAAGGGGCTGATCACCGTTCGGCTTACGTATTCCGGAACGTTCGAGGTGCACGATCATTTGGTCAAATAATCGCGTTGCACAGCCTACGATGTTTGGGTCGTGTACTTCACGTACAAGTGTACCGGTTATTGTATGGTGTGACCGCCGAAATTTGGGTGAAACAACAGTATGGTCATGGGCATATTAGGTAGGTGTCGCCTGCCTGGCTAGGGTTCTCGTGTTCACTCTAATCGCTGGTTAGAAACACTGTCCGAGGTGACATTGTGCCACAGTAAGCTGGCATACGTGCATCTATCAGGGCAGCCAGGTCAATAATCCCAAATGAAGTTCAGCCTATCCACTTCTGTGACTTGATGGACTAATCAGCTCGGTAGGCATTACACCAGTACTAGTGCACTGATCATGAGACCCTGATTACCGAATCCCACTGAAGTTTTGCTGTTTGAATTCCGAACCAAACAAGTTACTGTTTGGTGAACGAAAGAAGCTGAGAACCTAAGCTAGGAAGGCTCTAAAAAGATTTCAGGCTAGAGAGTCTTGATGAAGGAATCCACGTGGAAAAAGTAGACGCTGGCTTATTAAGTATGTAGCTGCTGGTAGAGACTCACATACTGTGCTTACTATAGTACTTAATACAAAATGTGTGTGGGCCATAACAGTTGATGATAGATGTGAGGTCTGTTTGTTTTATCCTACAGACGGTTAAAAATCGAACCGTGTGGAACTCTTTGAATGCCACAAGCATCCACAGATATTCTTATATCACCTAAAGGAATTTGTCGACCTACACTGAGTGATGGGTATGGCGGCAAACATTTGGCAACAATTTTGTGCAGCAAGTCATTTGACGAAGCATATTCGTTGAAACACAATGAACCGTGAATAGTCTTCTTTTTGTGAAGGAATCTTTAACGAGAAAAAAATGCAGATGCCAGTGCATTTTATGAGGAATCGTCTTATACTCAAAAAGGCTTTCTTTGCACACACAACTGACTGAAAAATGGTTTATAATCTATTTTTTTATTAGCTGTGAGTTTACTAAACAGCACACAGCAATTCAACAGTCTAGCTTGCAGCAAATTATTCAACGAAATAGATTAATGTTATCATATTCCTCATCGGGTTTCTCTTGAGCTGTCGACTAGAAACATGTTATAATACATCTCATCGTTATCCAACAACGTCAGTCTAATGAAACTTTCCCAACTCTGCTGAACTGGTGAAAAAGACGCACGCTTGAGAAGGTACAAACTAAGTGAGGTTAAATTAATACTCAGAGGGAGGAGCATAACTCTGATTTTCGTATCCGGGCATGAAGTAACCGTATTTCTGCTGTCACTGACTTACCTGAAGGGTGGTCAGAGGTCGAACGCGATGGCAGATTACTCCGGATGGATACGCAGATTGTTAATCGCAAACACCATAGTGTGTGTGTACCAAACTTATGAGACTCGATTGGAAAAAGCTTGACTTTGGCTGAATTCTAGAGTTTTTGGCGACTGGGTTTGCTCTAACATATCAAATCTGCCAAGCAGCTCATCAGTAAATCTTTACTGACGCAGTTGCAACAAATTCAAGCGGTATGTTCTCGATTAGAAATGCTTCAGGACTTATAGAATGTTCTTTTGAGCTTAAACCACTCATGGTGTATAAGGTTCTGCGCATTACACGGGAAACAACGTTTCCAACTAGGCGAACCTCGCAGTCCACTGATACAATTCACGAGTTTACAGAAGTTTCGAGTACGCAAAATGTGTGCAGGTACTTACCAATAATTTAAAGAGGGCACTCAAGTACATATTTCATTAGAGTACTAGGTTCTGCTTGAGGCGTAGAAGTCCCAACTAATCGTCAAAACAGTACCCTGTTTATTTTAAATTGAAACGCGGTGGTGATAGATATTTTTGATACTCCAGTTTACAAAATTTGCAACCATAACCAATCGTCACAAGTGGTGATCCACCTAGTTAGTTAATTCTCATCCTTGTGGTAGTCATTGATATGCATTGACGAACTAAGACTGAACTGCACGTTAAATCAACCTCATGTGGCCCAGTTGAGGATGAATCAAACCAACATCAAATTACATAGCCTCGATAAGGTTTTCAGTGCTTATCTTCAGAGATGAGCAACACGTAAGGCACTGAAGAATAGTCGGAGATTTGGTTTATTTTCAAGTTCACCATCACGCAAAGTGGATCGCAGCCTTCGCATTCAGATAGAGTTTCCAGCCAGCCTCTTTCGAAAAGGAGCACTAGACTCGAGTTTCGCTCTCATTAGAGCTCGTCCGTAGTAGTGCACATCCTTGCTACGGCTGAGATTTGAACTCCGGCCATTCCAATCATGAGGCAACCGTGTTAACCACTGCGCCATTGACCTCACATTAGGCACGACCGAATTATCAAATCTGAACGCTCAACCACTCTCGCTTGTGAGCCATGATCAGGTTGCTAGATCGTCTCTGCCCGTTAACTCCAATCGATAACCCTACGATTAGGATTTCTAAGACAGGTCGGAATCATTGATCACTTTACTCCTGCAAGGCGATAATTTCAGTTACTGATGAGTAGTCAAGGGCTTGGTCTATTTTCAAGTTGAACATCCGTCACATTTGATTTTAGCCTTCGCATTCACATAGAACAAGTAAGTCAGTTGCATCATGACGGTAATAATAAGACAGAGATCTGAACGCGAAAACTCCGGATTCAACTGGATGCGGGACAGCGGCAAATACAACGTGTCCAGATGTGACAAGTACTATACCAGCCTAGTTGGGAGCCAGTTGGAAACCAGCCAGAATCAAAATTTTTACAACTGGGTTTTTTTTAATTAATGGCGAAAATTTAAAACAACTTTGACCACTTTATAAACTGTATGCAGATGTCAATATAAAGCCGCAAAACCTTTAGTTGTAACAAATTATTGATCTTGCTTGAAAATTAGATTGAGTACACAAAGAATTTTTCAACGAAGGAATCAAACTAATTAAAGATTAGGTAGAAGATAGATTTTTGCAAATAAATGATCGCACTTGCACTTACTTGAGGTCATGGACATGCCCTTGGAGATGTTAAGATTAGGTGTCTGTGGAAAGTCAAGTCGAGCTGTAGATGAACAATTTTCACACAGAATAAAGCAAACAGTGTAGAACAATGATAAACAAGCGTTTTACTGGAAATGACTGCATATTTTGACGGATGTCTCGAAGGTCTAAGAAAATGCTTAAAATCCTTCTGTGTTACGGGGGAACAACAGGTTAAGAGTGGGTGCAGGTGAACAGCTCACTACAATGATAAATTATTTGATTCAATGATGTAGGATGGATATAGATTTAAACATCACATCTGAAGACTTATTCTCAAAGTCCGACGAAGTCAATGTCAATATTATGTGCACACGTAGCAAGTTTCCGTTGATTACCTTGAAATTCCCAACAATAAGTTTTAAATGAAAATGTTTATTAGTTACGGTAGGGGGGATAAATCGGTAGAGAAAGATAGTACATTAAGATTCCTAGCAAAGGAAAGTGCGCGCCAATGCCGGTCTCCTAACCCATTCCAACGGCGGATAAACGGACAATCTGAACCTGCGAAGCACAGTGCAAAGCGGCTGTCAGACGTGCACACCGGAATCTCATATCACATAATTGATAAACCTAATTAAATTAGTAGCAGACGTTACGTCTTATTATACTTCTCACGCAGCTGCTTTAAAGAGGAAGCAACAGACTCGAGTATCAATGTTGCTGTGGCTAGCCAGTAATGCATATCCTTACGACAAACAGCACTAGAAATTCGGCCACGGTTTGATGAAGCGACCGTTTTGACCAGTGCACTGTATGTTTCACATTAGATGCAACTGAATCACCATATATATGCGCTCAGCTATAATTGCTGGTAAGTAAAGTTTTGTTTCATTCTCGGCGGTTGGAATCTATCCAGGTCTATTGCGCACCTGCTTCACATAACAACCCGCTGGTTGTTATGATCAGCCTGTGTAAGCTAACCCATCTGTTGTTTGGTGAAAAACACCGTCAGGCTTGCCACTGAATGAGGCAGCCATGGTGCATTTAGGGCCACTATTACGACGTATCTGAAACTTTCGGTATATAATTTCAGCGGCCTTTTAATTTTTTTTAAGCCGGGTTTTGGGGTAAGCAATTGAATATTTGGCACACGTTTTTCACAAGGTCACTCATTATGACGTATCCAGGTGAGACGTCTCAAGAGTCAAATGCGTCTTGTAAGGCAGTCAGACTGGATGGGTATTTTCCGTGAGAGCATTAAGTCGATCAGAACTCACTGATACAACCACAACCGTGTCGATTGACGTCAATTAATCAAAAATATCGACCAACTGCAACATCGAATATCTCGTAACTGGTAGAGATCAGAATTTCGTTGAATCTGTGTTAGATTTAAACAATCACAATGCTTAGGTCTTGTTTGTGAACGTAACGACGTACGGACCAATCAAAACGTAACATGCTTACTACCCAGCAGCAGTCATTAATGTAAACAGTGTTGGTTCTCTATAAGAAAGATATTGTTGTTCCGGTGAATTGATTTTACTTAGTGTCGCCGGAACTAACGTTGCTCTGATTTTCTCAAAAGCACAGAAATGTACGCGACAATACGGACGCTAACCGGGTAATATTATTGTATATCCAAAACTTGATCACTTCCGAATATCCACCTATTTAGGTTAAGGTTGACTGAAATAATACAGCTTATAAGTGTGGCTAAATATTCACATCATAAAATGTCTCTTGACATACAAGAGAATAACACAACTTGAAACTAAAAAGTGAACGGACATTTGGGTTCAGGTGTAATCATTTCTGGAAAAGACTGGTTTGCAGCGAGTATAGAAAAGTAGGAGTGACAAACGATGCAAAACACACCTCTAAAGTGAAACAACTGATCAAGTTACGCCCACTAGGATATCAAGGTCAAGAGTGCGCGTTAAACTCCTCGTCAAACTTGCGTGCACCGAATTAATTGTATAGCTAGATTGTACCGATTTTCTCCCCGAATACGGAGAGAATCACACATTAAACAAAATGTCTATTATCACATAAGTACTCCTTAGTTGATGCTCTGTAGATGTTAAATATGTTCTTACTGAAGCTATTCTTTCCCCATACTTGAAATCACCTGCAGTTTATTAACCCATGAGCAAGTCTACTATCATCTTTGTTTAAATAACCACCTTAAATGGCTTAACACAGTGATGTCGTGTAGTCAGCTGTGAAGCCATCAACGGCGGGTCACAAACAGCCAGCCCTGTTAAATGCTTAGAGATTCGGTTATTCCCAGAGCAAACCATGTTACAAGTTTTGTACAGTCTGTGTTGAAAAAACTAGCAAAATTTTTGGATTATGGTGGTTCAACGGGTAAGAAACGTCAGCTTTCCCCATTTGTAGCAGAGGGTTGGCACTTGAAGGTATGACAAATTTAGCATCAAATCAATCACAATATATACTGGTGATTCAAACCGTTTGGTGTGTTCAACTACCACTGCCTGTTTCACAATGCTCCTTGGTTGTTTCCACCATACTATTAGGTTTCTCTTCAGAGTATAATTGATGGCACGTAACTCGGACCGTTATATTATCATCGTTAATTGCAGCTGAAATGTGTGACCACCCTTCTTATTGCTTAGCACACCGTGTGCAACGAATGAGTCGGATACACGCTTCAGAAAAAGCGAAATATTGATCGCTGTGGGCATAGCTGATTGTGACAAATCTTTTGTTACTCTCACTAACACGTGCTTGAACGATCTGTTCACATCACGCCATAAATCTGGTACATTTTCACCAGTTGAGTAAGTGCTACCCGACTAAATAAAATAACGAGTTTTGAATACGTCAACAAACTTCGCTATTTTCTTTCAGGTAGTGAACACATGCAACATGCACTGTACTGGTCTAGTTGATTAGATCAGAGGATGGACTAACGATTCGAGGAATGTTTAAAAACGGAACTAAATGGCATTATGTGCATATCGTTATTCGTTAATCACTGTTCCAGAACTACTAGTTTTTTGCACCACACTTCTCGTTGAGAGTGAAAACATCACCAGACTACTAAATTACACCGTCTCAGAAGACAGCCCCATACCGACTATTATGGGCAACTTAGTTGTGGATCTGAATCTGACCGACTGGATGCACAGGCAGAATTCCGATTTTCACTCTCAGATACAAAATCAGTCTACTGCAACGACTACTGCCACGCAGTTGAGTATCGATCGGATTGCGAACGCTGGAAAACACACTTCAGCGAACGAGATTCTCAGTCCAGAAAACACAGGTTTACGGCTGTTCCCATCCAATCAATGGGGCAGCCAGTATTTTACCATTCGACACAGTTCTTTGAACGTGCAACAGTTGATGATGTTCAAAAGAATCGATAGGGACACGAACTGCTTATCACAGGACGCCAGCAATGTATCCAGTGGTGGTTGTATTTGTTTGACAGGACAGTGTGCAAAAAATCATCGTGCACCGCATTGCGAGTTTATTCTCACCGTCGCCTTTTATCCCATGCGAATGGGAATGGATTTGTTTCTTATCCGGATTATGTTACAGGACGTTAATGACAACCCACCAGTATTTCAGACCTATTCTACAGAGTACAAACTAGTTTTCAAAGAAACAGATCCTCCGGGTACATTTCAACGATTACCGATTGCAACAGATGTGGATATGTGCTCCAACGGACAAATTCATTACGATCTTCAGCGATTACCAATTACCCAACAACAAACTTCACCACGGGAATTATTTAAACTGCGATTGAATGATCCGTCCACGTTGGAATTGATATTAAATGGTCCGTTGGACAGAGAACATGCTGATCATTATCGGCTTTATGTTTTGGCTTACGATACCCCAATGATGGGTGTTAAACACACCACAACGTTGGTGATAACTGTCGACGTGGAGGATGCTAATGACTGTTATCCCATATTTTTACCTGAACACTCCACCCCAGCCAGCAAACCTACATGTGTGTCACCTGGAGTAACTCATGATCCAGCTCTTCAGACAAGATTCGTAAGTCTTCCCGAAGACATTCCGGAGGATTACATACTGCTCACTATCAAGGCTACGGATGCAGATGCCGGAGTTAATGGGAATATCACTTACAGTCTCAGTAAACGAGTACACCCATGGACTCAAAAGGTAAGTCAAACTGATCACGTTGCAAACTTTATGTGGATACTTTACATGTTAGAAATCTTAAGCTTGAAAATCTTGTTATTTGATGGGGAATAAATGTGAGGGTCACTCAAAAGCAACGGTCTAGGTTGTTTTTCAGTGGATTTGGATAAAAGTCCACAGCTTGAGCTCTCACAGATCAGCATTTTCAGTTAACTGTGAAACTCACAGTCACCGAGTTTGCCTAATTGCCACGACATTTACTTGGAGGCATTTCGATAGAAAAAGCCCCTGCCAGTGGAATTAAATCTAGCTAGGGTTAGTACAACATTCACTAGCCAGTTACTATCAGTTCAAGTTACCAAAGCAAGCTCGTGGATTACTACTATATATATATATATAAGGCACATTCGATTGTGACCAATTGTTAGTGTCCAGTCGTCCAGAAAGAAAGCGGTAAATCTGTTAACTCTAATCAACATTTCAATGGCAAAACTTATCCATCGAGTTATCAGTTAACTCTGTAAAAAATGGTGAACTAGTTGTTGGACGTATCAGAATATGCTCGAGTACTAGGGCTCGTGCAGACCACACTTGAGTTAGAGCCAAATGTTCCATGCATGTTTGACCAGAGAAAGTGTGTAGACTAATTAATGGAAACGTTTTTCACCATTTAGAGTTTTATTTAATTAGCTTACCCCGAAATGAGCTAGCAATTACAAATTAGTAGTGGTGTATTGCATGAACTTTATTCGAACTGATTCAGTTGAATTTCATCAAGCACACATTGCAGAAACAAAAATTAAAAAATATTGTCACTTACGGACAGTGTCCTGTTCAGATAGTGAAAATCCACGATCACCACTAAGACAGCCCTGATACAGTTGTTTTACATGCGCAAAGCCGACCTCAATCGTTTGATAGCAGTTATGTCGGCAGAGTGGAGTAAGCGTTTTTTTTGCGGGGCATGGAGATAACTGAGAATGTCGACGGATTGTCAATATTGCGATGTATCTCGAGCACATGACCCACAACGAATGAAACCGGTGTCTCACGTGAACCACCTGTGATGTCATCTGCACGATTTCCAACGGGTTGGTTGAATTGGTTATATACCCGTCTAAGTAAATCCTCGGCCACCCTGATTTGCAGCTGCCTCTCCATCATTCCTAGGTAGATGGAACTGCGCCCACACGAATATTGGTATACACAATGCGAGTTGAGGGGGACAGCTACGTTGTTCTTGATAGCGGGCGTTAGTCTTTTGATGGTGTCAAAACTGAAAACTACGTTGGCCGTTTAGAAAACTCGTCTTATAGGACGTTTCCGCAGAGTGTACATGCAGCGAAATCACTTCGAACAAAGGTCGTGTTGTGTTCCCTTGCTAACGTGTACTTCCAATTTAGACTTTCATGGCAGGTTAACTGTCGATAACCGTCGGTTACTGAAACCTGCAGAACTGGTCTGGGATAATGCGACACCGTACTGGTTGAGCGATTAACAGACTACAATAACATGTTTAGGCAATACGCCCTCTAACTAACACTCTAACAGTCGAACCGATTTCATTCAGCTTTGAATTTATTACGTGATGTTCAGTATAAGATATATAACTTGGCAGATTCTCTAATTGATATGCTGTAAAGCTCAGTGTTTTATGTCGTTATCACAAAAGCTCGTCAGTCAGTTAGATAGCATCAATTGTGAGCACGAACCTATGTGATGAACTCAAACAATGGCCGAATTCGTCCCACGAAATTGCAGTTAACTATCAGTCTGTCATTAGCCGTTGAATGATCCGATTATATTGGGTCGCAAAAGGTGTAGGAAGAAAAGCAGTCAGACCTCGATCATAGAAGCGCACCAGATGAGCTGGAGTTTCTCCAAACTGCTGCCAGCTTTATTTTACAGTTGGATTATTACCAGGGTGCCCTTACTTATTACATCCGAACAATGATGGAACCGGCCACGAAGTGCTTCAGCTACCGACGTCCTTGTCGGCTGTTCGCCTTCTTAATATGGTGTGGTATAAATATGTTGGACATCAATTTTCTGTCAGTATATGCCACGACCTCTTGCTTAGTCTAGTGTTATATTGGCTCAAAGCTAATTTAAGTTATATTAATAATATAAGACTTCGATAACTTTTATCAAGTGACCACGTCATGCTCAGCAATGACGAGTATTGTGTTGCACGCAGCCAAATGTTTCATCAGCAGGCATTTACTCAATAGCTGACAAAATCTTCGTTTTCTGAATAAATGCCCTAGAATCTTTCCCAGTTAACTAAGCTAATGTTGAGGAGAGTCCTCGACTGATATCTGTATAAGTGTTAGCGTCTCAAAATCTGTCACCTCCGTACAATTTCAGTTTTCACTAAAAAGCAGCAGTGATCAATTTCGTTTTTTTAGAATGAGCTCACGCTCCCCCTTGGTACTACGCGCGGGAAATGCATGTATGTTGATCAGGTATAGGAACAGTTAGTAAGTCCAACACACATGTTGATTACAAGAGAGAGTCCCTGAATACACTCAACGTTATCGTCATTCAAGAATAAAGACTCTCAGTAAAAACTAACTAACGCCGACAACTCACAACTGTTAGATGGTGGATTTGTTTTCAACATACGATGGAGCTTGGAATCTCTATGTTTTCTAAGCAGGAAATATAAAATCATAAGAATTATAGACAGTCACCTAAAATTTCGCCTAGCAGGTTAGCGAGATCGCAGATTTCAACGCATTCTGGAAGTCCTAACCACGGAATTATTGGCTGTGGTTAATGGGCAATAGTTATATCCCCTTTCGGGAAGATCAGGTAATCTAACCAGTACTCACAGCGCGAAAGTGGGTGACCTTTTATACAGCAGAATTTGACTGTGCCTAATCTGAGGTTAACTGTGTTATAGTCAATACAGATGTCTTATAAGAGTGCGACGGATGTTTCAATTATAACCCTTAAAGATGCGCACTACCGACGAGCTCCAATAAGAGGGAAACTGAAGTCTGGTAAATCTGTTTGAATTTGATTGGCTGGAGAATCTGGCTGAACGCGAGAATTGCAGACAATTCTGGGGGATGTGCATTTTTGAAATTGCTGATTCTCCAAATGTTCATCAGCAACTTTGACTTTGGAAATTTTCCTGGTTAAAAAATTTGAACAAATCATGTTGATGTGTACTTGGAAATCAAATTCGGTTAATTGCGTTTTTCGCTGTTTAGCGCAGACGGAAATTGTTAGAAGTACCTAGGTTATCCGGAAAATCAGAAGATTATCAGGTTTTTTGTATTCAGATATTTACTGTAACGGTCACAAGGGACCCGTTTACACTTTATAATGTAAATTTCCATCAGCTCGTTTACTTAGTACCGAAAACAATTATTACATGCGATTAAAACAAAGGTTATGTGGGTTTCAGTGTGATCAGAAATTTTAAATACCCCGAACCTCCAGGACCCATGTTTAATGGTCAGGTGTTGAGCTTACATGCACCGGCAAACCACCTGACTGGGTCTAATCTACAAACAGTTTCAGGGATATCCGTAGGCATGTCTCAAGTGCAACTGTTCACCTGAGGCTCGTCGGGTGTCCAGTTGAGTGACGCTTCAGTTTAATTATCGAGGAAAGCCAGAAAAGCGTAATCGACGTTATGCTAATATTCGAACAGTCAGTTGTACTTCTTCCAATTTGCATTAAATTTCAGACAATTCAAGCGAACACGACAAACTCTAAAGAGATAACAATGGAATATTATTGACCGTTAGTATAACAGCCTACTTTTTATTATTAAAAACACACAATTCACATATATTTCAAAGACTATCCTTATAGAACCGACTCGCGAGTGGAAAAAAGCTCGGGCCTATAATGTTGTGGGTTGTTGGCTTGTATCAATTTCATACTAATCGTGATGGTTTCATGCTAGAATATAACCAGCCGATTACCAGGTGGATTCAATGGTACACCACTGCCTTTACAAGTGCCACTTATTTCGGTGTAACATTTATCAGGTCATCCAGAATGTTTATTTGGGAACCACGTCGATTAAGGTCCATTCAAACATAAATGGTGAAATCACGTTTTCCGTTTTACTGATCAGTTTATGAGCAACATCAAAGCCTTGTTGATGATCGGCTGTGATAATGCAGGCGCGGTGTAGTTTAGTATAAAATATTCTATTGTTGACAACCGAAAATGGTTTGGTGACTTATATAAAAGCACTACGCAACCAAAACGTCTTGAATCACCGAGAGTATATATTACCTAGCGTATTCAATATTTAAGTCTGTAAGCGTGATTAGCTATCCCCAACAGCTAACCATTGACACACGCAGAGGCCACGGCAGGTTCTTTTAGGTATAGACAATATGCCGTTTTATGTGAAAAGTGGCGAATACAAACTGCATTGCCCCATGCAGGTCAGTACTGTTGACATAATTTTGACTAACTTGCACGCGCCATATACAAAGATGGACGTGGGTTTTAGGGCAACAAAATTGCTGCTAGTCAGTTGTGAAATTCTGATTCCAATGTGGAAGACAAGTTCGGTGGGAACAAATGGATCGTTATAGTTAGATTATTGCATTTTCGAGTATCGCACTTCCTTCAGTTGGATCTCTTCCAACTCTGCACAGTAGCAAAGTGATCATATATAATAAAGTTTCACTAATCCACACACGATTTTGGTGGACTCTGACGTGAGCTGCTTCAAAAGCAAGGCCGGAGAGATAATGACTCTGGGTTGTATGCTGTTTTTTCTGAGAAAGTCAGCTGAGTGGCCAACCAAGTCTAACTGAAAAACTACTGAGCTTCCAGATTCGTGACTGTGTCAGTGGAGTGCTCGCCAAGATATAACAAGCTGATAATGATATTAGTCCAGCTACATCAGAGGTCCGGGTTTTCCAATCATGTCTCAACTAAATAAGCAAACTTGCCGAACTACCCTTGGAAGAAATATTTATCAACAGGTTGGTGTAGGACAACCAGTAGTATGTGCGGTCCAAGTCATTTGGGACAAACTTACGTTTTTTTGAGCTTTACAAGATTGTGAATGACAATCTTTGTGTCAAGTCTAACGTTGCTTCCGGTGTAGGAAAAGCTGTCAAACAATAAGACACTGCGTCATGTACTACTTTTTTCCGATGAAAGTTGAACGTTGCACGTATAACCAACGATGCCGTATATCAGAACCAAATCATGCAGCTGCAAATGTACTACTGACATAAATAATATGATCGATTACAAGAAACAAAGAAGTGTGATCGGGTCGGTCTGATAAGTACCTTCAGACAGACTGATTAGCTGTTGACAGTTCCACGGCGGACCGTAGGAGGACCGTAATCTCGGGGTTAGGGATCGTGGGACTGACGGATAACAGTGGGTGTGTGGACAGGTGAGTGAACTTCAATGACCGAGGGAGGCGGGCTTGGGGATTTAGTACTTTTAGACACGGGTTGTGAGCATGACAATAACAGGCGTGTAGTTAGACGGGGTCACGGAGCAGTGTGAAGTGGTCAGTTGAAATGAAATGTTACCTCTAAAAATGTCGTACATTACGTTTATGACGAAACCTGATGAATCTCAGTAGCATAACCCTTCAGACAAACTAAAGTACTCTACCTGCCTAATACACCTTTTATATTTAAAAAGTAACCACATGTATTATGACAAACTACCTGAACTTCGTGTGCTGCCATGTATAGGACAGATTGTTTATGAAATCAGAAGGTCGTACTTTAGTTACTGTCTCTTATTGGAGCGATAAAATGGTTGAACTTATTGATGGAAATGTCGTTCCCAACATAGGACTAATAGCAGTATATTTTATCCTAGAAAAAATCTCCTTCCGTCACAAAAATGTACGTGACACAGACAGTAAGGTGATTGATAAGTGGAAAAATTACACGAAAGTTGAGCAGTATAACAATATTGCTCAGAAAATCAGTTCTAAATTAAATTTTGTCCAAAACGGACTGCAACCCCTACAGTCTCAGGAATTTCATCCACCCCCTGTCGAAATAAAACAATATAACTGGGTTTCGCTAGTAGCAGATGTTTGTAGCACACAGATCAGAAGTGAACTCCAGCCACACTGTGGTGCCGCACCAACTGTTCCGAAGACGGCACTTCCGAGTAACCTCAACGCATGGACAGTAGGGTTCTGCACGCGTAGTGTAAGGTTTCGCAGCTGGATTCGGATAGCTTCCACTGCCGCCAGGATACGACCATTAATATTTCTGATGTGAACAAGTGGGACGTCCACACTGACTGCCTCACCCAAATCGACCGGGTGTGTGTGTGTCGAAATTGCGCTGGAAATCCTTCGTTGTAGTCAGGTCGTCAGCCAAGGAGGAAGGTGTTCGCGTATTCTCTTCGAGCATCTTGTCGTGCGACCAATGAAACCTGCTCCGTAGGAAAAAGGGGGAGTCAATACAAAAAAGGTGTCACTACTTGTCACTGCGTCTTTGGGGTGAAGGCGTACAACTGGCTTAGATGATAATGATAGTCCCGGTTGTGCAGTGTCAGAAGTTATTCTCATGGCTTAGGTATGCCTTTTGGTCAGTGATACGCTTGATAATTTGTTGTTGTACGGTGATGTCATAAGGATAGCCCCACGCCCGGCAGACAATTTACAGTTCTGTACTTCCGTTTATCGCATATTGCAGGCTAGGAGTTTGTTTGTGTAAACATCGGCAAACAACTTTTCACATGGAAGCTCTGAGCTCCTTGTGTAGCACGCTACCAGTGGACATTTAGTGGGTGTGTTTTGTTAGGCAGCGTGCCATGTTCCTTCTCTGCCAAAATAGAGCTAAGCTGCTGGTGTACATGTTCGGATTGATGCGCGTTTGCGAATTATCATACGAAAACAGGTGGAAAATGGACACGCAAAACTGAACAGCAGCTTGGACCACAATCAAAAACCGGTGGTTTTCCAGACGCATTCCGGTGGATTTGTTTAAACCTTTCAGTCGTTTTGCTTGACTGATAAACTTGTGGCCGCTTTGTGCTTTTCCTGAACTTTTGCTATTCTGAGCAACTCATTAAGTATCCTGATTTGGAAGTTTAGTTCGAAAACATTTTCACTTAACTAAATGGTTTCACGCCTGCATCCCAAATAGACCTGGAACAGTATAACAACGTTTGTTAACGCTTGCGTGAAACCCAATGCTTGCGGGATGCTAACACGAGATGATGTGGAAATATCAAGGAATATGCAAAAGAACGTTATCACCTTGATTACTAGACCTGAAATCAGCGTAGAAATAGTGCTGTTAGATATACAGTGGTACCTAGACGAAACAAACGGCATAGTGATGGAATACACCATATTTTGATGAATGGAAAATGTGAAAGCAAGACCTCTCCCAGTATGTCTTCAACGTATATTTTGCACAAACATGCCGAATCTACAAAGTTGCACGCTTGTTTCTTTAAATAAACCATCAAAATAAAGACTAGCACAGGGAGTTTTAAAAGCGAATAAAGGTTACCAGTTAATCACTTTTCGATGGGTGGATTGACCAGCTGCGTCACGGCAGGTAGTTAGTTTGACTGCGTTGATTAATCATCTGTCCGGTGGATTTGTGGCTATAGTAAATGCAAAGCTTTTTGATGTATTGGCAGTACACTGTTCTGGCAAGCGATTATAATAATTGTTCACCCTGGTGATAAACTTCAACCAAATGAACGAGGTTAGTGCTTTTGGCCGACCATTTTTCACTGTGTCCCGACCAAAGTGGGTGGCGTTATCGGTTTCTTTTCGGAAGCCTTCTTGATGTTCGACGGACAGAATGTATCCCACACAAACGAGTGAAGTGATTGATATACAAAGGTGAGATGTGACTGCCACTCTATCTTCACCACAAAGCTGAAGAAACGAGGACACAGTGATTTGAATACGCAGTTCGGTCGTGGTATACGTCTTGGTTTAATGAATGTGCTTTTTTTCCTGTGTATAAACAATACGTGTAACATTAGTACCAGGAAGATAACGTCAACCTGCATGATATTCCAGTCGGAGTGTTGACGTCTTCTACTCGAAATCACCTTCAACGAAGAAAACTTATGGTCTCGTAAGTGTGATAAATTCAGGCTGTTAATTGAACAGAACAACTTGTCTCGAGAAAAAACCCGTTGTGAACCTGTGATTCTGTATTGTTTCAATTCTACATGTGATACAGCAGTTAAAAGATCAAAGCCTTCGTGTTTACTTAGACTTTTCAGTCAACCCCTTTCAACAACAATCACTCGACTCGAATTTCGCCCTTGTCAAAGTACGCAAACGGTGCGTAAGCCAACCTGGTTACTACAGCGAATCCTTATATCATGCATTCGGTTGGGCCAATGAGTGGCTAGTTTGTTCAGCTACACATTCCTAGTATAGTTAATCTTCAGATCCAGTTCAGTTGCGTATGCTGTATGGAGTTACAAGGCAGCCGAGTTGTTATTATGCGTAGCCCCTCTGCAAATAAGCTTGACAAACTTACCTGAAGTTAACTCAGTTATACACACTTCCCATCCATGATTCCCTGATTTTATCCTTATAAGTTCGTCTTTTCTGACTGAATGTGGTAAAGCGGCTGTTCGTCCGTAGTGATCTTTTATCGATCATCAACCATCGATCTTTTGCCGTGTTTTACCATTGTTAACCTCCGGTGGTGTTCCAGTGAACTGACACGAAAAAGAACTATATGCACAGTGTTCCCTTTTTGTCTTAATTAGAGTGAGTCACAGATGGACGACAAAACGTCTGCTCCCCATCCAACTCTTAAACGTCCGCGAAGATGGCTTGGATTCCTGAAGATCAGTATGCCCTGTTTCTTGGTAACTCCGCGTGGTTATGGGCTATGACGATTACGATTACGTGGAGGCTAGAAGAGCACAAGCACCCAGGTTCCGTGCATCAGTATAAAAACTAACAATGACGATGATTACGAGCGTTTCTTCCGTCGAGCATTTAGAGAGTGAGGGTGAAAATGTTTGACAGGACTGAAGAATACGGCTGAGAGTGCGAATTACATATGCGGAGATCCGATCACTCAGGTCGTTTTTACTCGAGTGGTTTAAGTGAACAAATTAATCTAGAAGTAATGATGATAAGCAATCAACCCGGGAGCACAGCATGGGGCTCTCAGATGGATAACATCCAAACCAATATCTACACACTCGACAGAATGCTAGCAACCGGTAGTAAATTAAAACCCTCAGATATTGCGCATACGAATAAACTCAGCCTTAGCACAGTTACGATACTAAACTTGAGCCAGGTTAATAACAGTAAACTGGAGCGCAAGGGTGAGCATTCAGAAATAAAACAGGCTACATTCTTGTTGTTCACATTTTTCACTACTTTCCCGTATACATCCCAAATTATCTCTCATCGCAAGTCCACAACAAATTTCACTTGATCATAAGTAGTTAAAAACAGTCGTTACACTTCACCCACCAGTTTTACACGCCCAAGTAGCAGCTATTAAACTGGTGATACTTATTTCGACTCAGTGATCGTTCACTGATGGCAGAGGCTAATGAACTGAACGATTCGACAGTTTGTCTACAACAAACTGCCGTCGCGGTTAGGATGGCGTATAGCACTGGGTGCACTGGTAAACATACATCCCAACCACATACGTCACCGGGAACACGGGATACTTCCCAAAACGATTTTGAATGATAATGTATGGACGAGTTTTAGTGTACTAAACGGATAGCAACAACTGCATGACCCACAGCATTTATGTTACACATAGGACATGCTGTCTGTCAATTTTTGATGGTTTCCACACCTGGTGTTGAGAATATTCGGATGCGCGCTCTGTGGATTGTCATCTAGCTATGCAGTGTCATGTGGTTCACTATGTAATGGACGAATCCATATTTTGTCGCTGTAGACGTTTACACTTGAGGTTAACGTGAATATTCCAAGGGGTGGATAACACACTTAATGAGTGCGACTGATTGACCTCTGAGGTAGCTCTCAGAAGTCAATCAAGCTGATTTCAGCGGTACACAGGATCAAAGGCATACTGTGACACTGCGGAACACATACCGTGTATACGTTGCTGGTCACAAGCGCTTGTGGAGCGAGTATCATTTGCTTGCACGATTTATTGAACACGTCGGTCGTAGAGAATTTTAACAGTAATCGTGAAAGTCGGACATTCGCATTTTTGTCCGCACACTTTTCAAATGCTAAGATGAGTTTCTGCGATAACTAGAAGCATATCGTCTGTGCTCACACAAATACAAACCAGCATCCGAATTTTTTTATCTGAGGTAGTGAATCATGATTGCTGAAAGCAAGTCTCTCCATTCAACCTGTTAACCAAAATTTATGTTTACACATACTGAAATCACACTTCTGTGTTTGATCGCAAAGGCTCCTGTCCACACAATAAGCAGCACACGGATTTATAGATCACTATGTGTCCTGACAAGTGAATGTGGCATGCATCACCCGATATACATACAATGGAAAACAAACGCGTCAGACATTGAGACACAATCAACAAACAATGAGTCGCAGTGTACGTCGCGTTGTTAAAATCACTTAAGAACTGCTCAGTCTACGCTGAAGTAAAACAACCGTAACTGCACCCTGAAAGCATCAGCTGCCATATTACGGGAAACTCTAAGTTATGGCATTTGTGCTGTGTACCGACAGCACGGTTACTATTTGAATTTATGTAACTCTTAGGACAGCACAACTTTTTTATAAGTAACAAAACAGGGTTGTGAAGCCCAGAAGTTACACTAATAATTAAATTATGACACTAGAGATCACCGGAGTCATAACGGACTGATTAGACCCGGTCAATTCACTTCGTGTCAATGAATCTGAGTATATTGCATCTCAAGGACAATTCGCTACCGACCTGCACCAGGCTGATATAAGTAGTTCTCACGGTGATAGGCGTTTTAACAAACCACCAATGAGCAAACGTTTGCAACTCTTATATCGAATGAGTGGTTTTTGAGACGCTACCACTTGTGTATCGTTTCATGATACTTTCAAACCGACCATAAGAAGCTTAAGACTACAAGGCTAACAGTAATCGGAAGGAGTCAAACCGGAGTTCGCTTACTAGTGTTCTGTGTCTCCAACTTGATAATCACTACTGAGGAGACCGTATCGATAAAGGGTTTGTTCAAAACGGCGCCCCATAACAGTTTGCTTGTGTTTTGTTGCTTTTCATAGCCATTTCAATTCTTGCGGTGAGCTGCTGCAAAATAACGTTCCGCCAAGAAACCAACCACAATAAGCCAACCGGAACAAACTATAACGGATCTCAAATCGTGTGCTCTTCTTTTCGGTCCAAGTTTCTAGAACATCAATGAATCAACTAGCGAGATTTGATTTTTTTCCAGAATTTTCATCAGAATTAAAAGTAGCACTGATACTTTTTGTAAGTGCGCTCTGCCTAAACTGACAGCAGGGAGCGATTGCGTACAGTAGTCTTATACGAGTTAATATGTGTGATAATTACAAAAAGGCTAACTTTCTATTTGTCCAAGGTAGATAAAACCCTTTGAATACGGCCCTCCCCTAATTGCGTCAACAAGCCGAAAGATTCTGTGGGTTTATCAGGATAGCGGTCCAACTTTTTCTCAGTAAAATCATTAGGCGGGTCTGGGCATAACAATAGTCCAGATAACTTAGCGACTTTAGGGATCTACTTTGAAACGCTCTGTAACAAGTGACCTATATGAGAGCACAATTTCTTAGTGCTCTGACATTTTTCTCGGCATAGACTGAGATGGATTTTCTCTTTATGATGAGTTTGCAAACTAGTATCTATCCGCCAGGGTCGCAGAAGCTTTGAGCAAGGAGTTTTATTACATTTGGCTCGGGTAGCTAACCAACCAGGTAGCGGATGGTTGATTAGACATAGCTGTGTTGCGTAAAATCACACACCTCGGAAGAGCAGAAACGCAAAGTGCTAGTGGACTTCAGAATGACAGTGTGTTTACTAGCCCACTAGACCAAATAATGACAACTGTTCGGGTAGTAAGAATGTGTTTGAGTTACATTAGTGCTTGCAAAATCTTCAATAAAGCCCGTTCAGGGACTATGGTGGGTGCTTGCTAGTTCGTAAGCCAATCATCATTGGTCGGTCAGTTTTAGGCTATGAAAAACAACGGTCAAGGAATGTAACCAGTCTACAGCTCCAATGACTGGAAAGCCGTGGTGCAACTGATAAACATCCAGATCATCGGCCTGACGTGTGCATGTGGTACATAGGTGCGATTTCTCGTGAACTTATTTCTGACCAAACGAACAGGTTTGAAACAACTTTTCAATAGCTGGCTAGTGGTTACATGAGGCGAATGACTGCAAATTTATTCCTCAACCACTTATCAAATATCGCTCTTTCAGAACAAGTAAGACGGCGTGAGGCTGAAAATGACGAGTTTATTACAACTACTTGAACTCAGTATTCTACAGAATCTACAACGACAACACGACGGCTGGAACGAATATTAGTATGACAGTGAACGAACCCGAGTTCGCTTATCTTCTAAACAGTTGTCATATAAAAGTTTTATATTTTACCTTTATTGGGAGAGAACTGGGTGGATCTCAAATTATGCATAAACGTGCTCACAAACCTCACATTGTTTCGCGCTTTATTTCGCTACGTAAAACATGGGTGTAATGGGAGGTATAACCACGAATTTATGCTCTGTGCAGATCAGCCAAACGTTTTTTGGTGGGAACGGTAGATAGATGCATATAAACAGTGATGTCAACTGGCTATATCCAAAATTTCACCGAAGGAGCATCTAACTAACAGGATTAGTTGTGGAATCCTCTTTTGGACTTAATAAACGTGTCGACTCGTTTTTTCATTAAAATTTGCACGGCATAAAAGGTTAGCTAGTTTGTTAGTCTTTCTTTTGAGGTAACTTTCTCAAACTGGTTAGAATGAAATCTCCTTCATGGTAGTAACATATGAGAGCGAATAGTTGGACCGCGAACCGTCGATCAACTTTAGGAAAAGTTTTCTGCATTTAAGTACAAATTGTCTACTACAGTGAAATATAGTATTACAGTCTGCTACCTTTAGTTGTTTCCTTACAAGGCATTGCTTAGGATGTCCAGCTTCTGAGTACTAATGTAACTATGACGACACGGCACATTGTGTCAGTGTGATGTATGCGTATGATGTGTTTTGTCAACTGCAAAATATTCGGAAACAAGTGACGGAAAAAATTTCGGTTGTAAAAGTTAACAGCAGCAAATCAGACTACACCCACTAAGTGTGACCGACAACAGCACTTTCCTGTTCGTCGACAGCTAAAGATGAAGCAGCAAGAACGAAAAGCTTCGCCTTCTCCCGTATGGTAGGACATTCTGTGCCTCTGTTGCCACGTGACCTGATCCTGTGAGCAGCTAAACATCTACTTAGATTCCTCATCATTCTAAAGCGAACCATTTCTAGTGTTGTAAATGAACAAACTGGTCAATTTGACGTTCAATTTCAAGCAAATCAAACCTTTAAAACCAGAGCGGAAAGTTTTTAAGGGCTACAACTGCCGCCAATATTCTTCGTGGGCGTTGCTGACATGTGTCAACAGTACAATTTACTGTCTGTCTGGTCAGAAAATGTTATTGTTACTGATCAGATCTAACTGCTACCGTCAACTTCCTCCTTAAGGTTAAATGGCTTTTCTGAAGTTTGATTGCTCCCCACGATATGTAGAGAGTTATCCCGATGACAACTAAACTATTCCCTCCAGTAACCACTAACGCAGGTGGGTATGCGGTGTGTTCTAGACAAGCAGTAATAAAGTAAACACTCTAGAAGCTCTCAAAACCAAAGTGTAATTCAAACCGTACAGAACAACAGCAGCTGGTAGCTTTATTCACCATAGATAATCTAGTGAATATGATATATATATATAATGCAGTATCGCATTTGACGTGTACTACAACAAACTCAGTTACAGCAAGGTGTCAGACTAGTTGCAGAGTTGTCGTTCTTTTGAATGACCAGTCAGCCCGTGTTTTTCATACAAATAACGCTCAAGAAAAACAAAACGCGCACTTCGTGTGTGATGAGGTTTGACAAACAGGAAAATGAAACCTCACTTTGAAGTGTGTTTGATGGCCATTTCCTGAAGGATATGGCCTGATCAAGAGAGCAGCTCGTAGAAAATTTCCTTGAAAACAACATACCCATTGAGTGAATTCAAACATACAGAAGAAAGAATTTTCTGGTATGGTTTGATATCTGGGAATAGTTGTAAATTTAGACAGGACATATGCCAAGTGAACAACAGTGTTAGGACCAGATTTGTTTAGCAGTTATAGATGTTAGTATGAAGGCTGAACCAGTGAAAGTGGGGTTATAATTGGTGAAACTATATAATGTCGGGTACCACGACACAGGTTACAAATCATGTCTAGAAGATTTTGTTAGGCAAAAGGATAGTTGCTGCCTCTCACATCACCCTACTGTTTCAGCTAGTCTTTGCAGAACGAGTTCCTCCATGGTTAGCACGACAAAATAGCGCAACACCACCGACCCATCTTTTTACCGTGATGTCTGGTTTTGATTTCGCCACCGACATAAGCAAATAATCAGTCAGCATTAATCGGGAATAACTTTGATTGGAACGTTTAGGAAATTAATTTGGTGTTACCAAGTGCCCAAAATTTCACACAAATTAAATGTGGTTCGAATATCATTAAGAGGTATAAGTGTGGGATTGAGTTAACGTCCATGTCAGCCGCTGCTAGGTTAAAGTTGGACTAAAAGTGAATCGGCTCATCCCTATGCAGTTGAATGAAACCTTCCAGCTTCCCAAAACCCGTCAAGGATTACCAGTTGCATAAAGAGATTTTGGATGCTTGTAGGCTAAAAATCCAAAGATTGCAATCCAACACAACGGAATTTTAATTTATCCTAACTTAAGTGAGAAAAATCACGTGCATACCGTAATACGGATATAACCTTAAATATACTCAAAATTTTGAATCCAAGGTGGCCACAAGAACAACGTGTCCCTATGAAGCGGTTGCACCACCAGTTGTACTCAAGACTACCATATAAAAACCCACTTGTCCGTCCCTCTCACCATTTCGCACAGGTTCCCCGAATTATGCAGACGTTGACATTTACGGCGGGATGATTCACAGAACTAACGATGGGATTCGGTAGCGTCACATTCACACGTTTAATAGCGTGATCGAGGTGCACCTGAAGCCTAATATCGAATAACCTAGGTCTTCACTGGACAGGAACTGATGATAGGAATAGTATGCCCAAGCGGAACAGTTCCTTAAGGGGTTTGAC
This sequence comes from Paragonimus westermani, assembly GCA_008508345.1. Lineage (NCBI taxonomy): Eukaryota > Metazoa > Platyhelminthes > Trematoda > Plagiorchiida > Troglotrematidae > Paragonimus > Paragonimus westermani. The sequence continues at coordinate 53,152 of QNGE01000362.1, read as the reverse complement.
AGCATGAGAACCCCGTACAGCCATCCATTCTCTGCATCACGTGACATGATCCACATGATCTGGCAAGATGGTTTGCTCATTAAGTTCAAACGTAAAGTTTATTTACTCTCGGTTTAACTTCGCAGTTCAACTAGTAGAGCACCTGACGCGCATGTGCACGTTATTTTTACTGCCAAATCCAGCTTTTCCGGAGTTGACATTTCATCGTTACGTCTCTTCTAAAACAACGCATCTACCATGCTACTTGTCACCCACTTATATTTACACGATCGTTTGTAATTTTCGAGTAACGACGCCACACTATATCATACAGTGAACAAATTTACCGCAAAACAAAGTGACCTCGCTACCGGCCAACACAGAAACGGCTCTGGAACCCAGTTAACCTTTTAGAAACACTAAAAATATGGTTGCAAAAAATCCTTACCTACTTTATTGCATGATGAATATCGGTACAATTAGAATTAGTGCGAATCTTGTATCAGAGACAGCATTTATCGTGGAGACAACATAGGATGACAGTAGCTTTGCTCTGCACACAAGGAGGTTGCCGATAGAGTCCTATCGTATAAATGAGGAGGTCCTATTTAGTCGCCGGTCCCAATAGATATTTCAAACAACACCTTTTCCATATTTCAAGATATTCCCCACGATTAGGCTATTGCAAAGTGCAGAGCTCAATGGCGAACAGATTCAAGGTTATGCTGAGTTGTACCGGTTATAATGAGATGGATTTTGAGACGTGTAGCCACGTCAGTGTCCAAAATTGAGTAAGTAGAATTATTACCTCTCTCGATTCAAATGAAATGTGTAAAAATATGCCCATCACGGCATATAGCAACACAGAAACCGTGGAGAAAAGAAACAATTTTGACATCTGACTTCAGCCGCTTGCGTATGTGAAAAAATGAGTGTAACTACAACCGCCCGATTGGGGCTCACTCTCAGTGAACGTAACAGGAATGCTGATCAGTCAGCCATCAAACAGCAATAGCCTGGCAAGTAAGTCAGCCGGTCAAGCGTGTAGATTAATGACCTTGTGATTGAGCAACAAAACGCGAGTGACGTACTGATGAACATTGTATTCTACAAACGGGCTGTTATTGAGGTGAAAACTTACGAAATAAGGTCTTCCTAAAGCAAGAAGTTGAAATCACACAGTGTGTCCGCTGCTGTAGCCATCTCCACTTCAACCCTAAGGTCTTTACGAGTTTTGTTCGTTTACACAACTTCGATCCTAGAAAGCAGTTGCTGCTCGCTTCTGCCATAGACGAGCGTCTTTCTGAGGCATCTGCTAAACGTCGGCAGTAGTTTAGAGACTGTCAAAAACGTCTCCTTAATGTTGGCAGCACCGAACTTGCCACATTCATAGACGTGACACTCTCTTTGCCTTGTTAAGCAACTGCTTTTCCATTATTCCACACGGTTGAACGGCAAATACAAAATGTGGTTTGCTAACACTTATACTGTCCAGATTGTAAGATTTGGTGACAAAGTTGGTAGACGATCCGTTGGGCTTTTGAAGTGTGTTCAACAAGACTTTACAGGTTGTTACACGCACCATTTTCAATACAATGATTGCACGGTTGCATTACACATAATTATGAGAAGTGTTTTAGCTACATAACACCTACCTTGCGGACAACATTCAAGTTCTTATTCCACCCTAATCTTTTTTATTACCACAATTTGCTCTTTTGTCATCGCGCTTATTTCACTTCGCTATGAGTTCTTTTGTCTCTTGCTGTCCTTGTGCATACGATATTTGCATCGTTAATACCGCGTATATTTGATTGGTAGATCTAAATTTGCACTTGGTAACAGGCCTCCGTTGTGCTTTCTGTGGATGCGTCAATTTCATTCAACAGGTGGGCCAGTTCACCTGTTGGTCTGCAAAATGGTTGGGGGGTAATGCGAACCCGATTAGTGAGGTCACAGGCTCTCCTTTACGTGCAGACATGGATACATATACATATATATATATAGATATATATATATTAATCCAGTACCATGAGAGGTAGCGAACATTTGTTCTGGCACGGTGAAGTCGGCACTGAATTTTGTTTCTAGGCTCAAGGATTTAAGACATAAGATAATTTACTTCATCATTCCACCGTGCAACCTTGAATGCTGACAGTAGTAAATATGGGAGTGAAATATTTCGTACGGCGGTAGCAGGACGAACTTTAAGTTAATATCACTGAAAGTGACGTGAATTATAAATAACGCACCCAATCTCCTAGTCATATGTTGTGTAACGAGGATGTTCCACTTGAATAAGCATTTCAGTAACTGTCCTGTTAATTCCAGTCAATAACCCTGCGGTTAGGACTTACCAGACTGGTCGAGATCACTGACCCCACTATATCTGTGAGGCGATATTTTAGATTACTGATGAGTAGTCGGACATTTGGTTTGTTTTCAAGTTGACTATCACTCACATTTGATCTCAGCCTTCGCGTTCAGATAGACTTTCCAGCCATTCTCTTTCGAAAAGACGCACTGGACTCGAGTTTCGCTCACAAGTGAGAGTGGTTGAGCGTCCAGATTTGGTAATTCGGTCGTGCCTAATGTGAGGTCAATGGCGCAGTGGTCACCACGGTTGCCTCATGGTTGGAATGGCTGTGGTTCAGATCCCAGCCGTGGCAAGAATATGCACTACTGACGAGCTGTAATAAGAGCTAAACTTGAGTCTAGTGCGTCTTTTCGGAAGAAACTGGCTGGAAAGTCTAACTGAATGCGAAGGCTAAGATCAAATGTGAGTGATGGTCAACTTTGAAAACAAACCAAATGCCCGACTACTCATCAGTAATCTGAATAAGAATTGTTAGACGTTACACTAATTTGAACTCAGTTTTTCACATGATTTAGTTAGTCTGGGGGAAACCTATTGAGCAGAAGAGAAACAGCGGACAACCAGTCTGACGATGCCATCGCACTAAAGGTAAGCTGAAACTTCAAACCCAGAACGTTGATTTACCTTACATTTATGATCCTACCAATCATAGTTTGGTGAAAGTGAATTCATTCATTGAAATGTCCCATAGAGCTAGCACTATGTCTGTTTTTTCAATGAAATGAGGCTGTGGAACGTAAACCTTGAACTTCAGTTGACTTCATGGAAGGATATCTGGAAGAGTTGGTGCAGCAAGCTCATGACTCGTTAACCAGGTCCACCTCGATTGACCCATTCAATTACTCACTCCATACAAGCTCTGGATATGTAATTCTAAACATATCCCGCAACAGTAATTCACGTTAAATACACTCCAGAAGCATTACCGTTTGTTCTCAATATCCACAGTTGTCCACCACGATGACATATGATGAAAACAACTTCTGCCGAGTTGGTTCCATACTACATATACTTCAACCAGTGTTTTACCGTTCAGTGCGTTCTAGCTTTTGTACGTCTTTCTATCGGATAAAACACACGTACAAAATACCTTTGTTGGACCCTTATGCTATCTGAGTGTGACCGCAGTGTGCTTCAGGAAAATGAGATGTCACTGAGCTGGTGTTATCCTTAGAAAGCCAATGCTGTCTCTGCTCTTTCAGGTTGGGAATTCGCACAAGGACATTTGAATCCGTTTTTTTCCTAGGTGTATTTTGTCTAGAACCCACCGGAGTAATGCTCATTTCAGATCAACCCAAGCCTCTACTGCTTGTCACTAACCAATGTATCGCCTAGCAGGTTTGATGTTTAGTTTAATGTTAATAGTCAGGTTGTGGTTTTTGAGCGAGCCAAATATTTTCTGTGTTTCTAATTGACTTGATCCGATAGTCTTAGTATTAATCACAAATGAGCTGGTCCTTCACAGATGACAACTGCTTGAAACGTAAGGTGACGATAGTAGCTCAGTGGTCGACACAGTTGTTTGTGAAAGCAAGATCGGGATTAATAATCCGTCCACGATAAGGATAAGCCCAACGGATAAGGTGTGCCAAAAGCAGAATCCTAACAAATTGTTTCTTCTATGGAAGAGCCAGTTGGAAATTCTACGGGACTGTGAGAGCTGCAGGAAATGTATGTATCTAAATATTTGTTTTGCCCGAACTTCACGTGTTTGTCGGATGTTGAATCGCATACTTCACTTGAGCGCGCTAATTTTGACAGGGAATCTAGAAACACGTCAATTTGACAAATGTATCAACGCAAATTGAGGAATGAAATGAGGGGTTTTAATAACGCATAGCCTTCCAATGCAATAATCAATGAATCTGCAAATATTTTCTCTCCGTATGTTTTTCTTGATCGGCAGAAATCCGCTGAGGTGTGGCGGCCTCACGAACCATGTCCAACTTAGACGATGGAGAGAGAATGTGCTTCCGTACCGTTTTAATAAGTTTGTAGATGGGGTGAAACAAACATATTTACCAAACATTCATTATAAACACCCATAATGGCTAGTTATTCTTTCACTCGGTCAAATATATGTGGTGTTTATTTCTGCTGGAATGCTTTCGTCAACGTGCATTTCGCCGTCAACAACTGTGGTCATATCGGATATGTAAAAGACAGGGTTGTTTAAATGTTTAAACAGACGAACACCTCGCAGGAATTAAGATAACCCACAGGCAATTGACTTTGTGATATACTGTGCAGAACTTAAATCATTCTCGAACATATTTCATTAAGTACAGATAGAGGGTTTTTCTTTTCAAAGTCCACTACACTTTATTCACATGTTTTCAAAAATTACTCTTACATTGACCAAAGATATCACCACGACACTTGAAAAAACTAAACCGTTCCGGATTCGAAGCCCTATACCGAGTTTACAACTCAGCCAGGTTGATCGTCTGAACATAAATGAACAATGACCGTGACTCGGAAAAAACTTGAATTTCCCTCTTTGTGAGTAACGCGGGATGTATAACTGAATCTGATCAAGTTATTACTTGAAGACTGGTTGTTTGAAAATTTTAGATTGTAGCTCTTTCTGGATTTTGCCATTCTTGCTGACTGGTGAAACAGACGATAACTGAATTTCACCAAATTTGTTTATTTGTAAAAAGAAGCAACACACATTAATTTCAAACCCATCCTGTGCTTGACAAGTATTGCTTCGAGAACCTTTGTGCCTAACTTTTATTCAAGATTAATGCGATCCATCAGCGAAACAACTGACAGCCAGGTGAAGTGACGGACATTTCCCCTGATATCATAATTGTTGTTAAGATGTGAAATTATCGATTAACTGTCGACCGATTGCAATTACTTGGTTATCGCTGCATCAATGCATTTCTGACAACCACCACTGCCATACAACTGACATCAATTTTCAGAATATTCACACGTAAATTTGTTAAGCTGACAGTCATCAAACACATGGCAGTATTGATAAAAGGTTCTTCCGTCAGCTTTCAGATGACATAATTCGCATTAAGAGAGGCATTAAAACAGACGTTATCAAACCACGCTGGTTAATTTCGTCACACATGTCTTTATCTTTTGCAAAAGTATTAATGACATATTCACATTGTTCCCATGTAAAGATAGTTTTGAGGCTTTGGAGGAAGTAACCTGCTTCTGAATAAAGATATCACTAAGGTCATAATGTACAAGATTGTTCTTGTTTGACATTGCGTTCAACAAACAGATCCTATAGCCAAACGACCTGTGCAGGTCGATTAAAACAACTCGCAGGGTCTCAGTCACTGTCATTAGCATGATAGTGACAAACTCGGGAAACGGCTGTTTCGTAAACCAAAATATCTTAGATAACATCGTCTTCGGCACGGCACAGCCTTCCGTTACGTGACGTTGACTACAAAATACAGAACATGACTGTTGAAGTAATTTGTAGTTAAATCGTAAAAATGCGTGTTGTTATGGATGATGCACGCGCCTTGTGTACATATGTAAAACTGTGGCGTCGTGCAATGAAGTAAAGCGTGGTCTGGTTTTGTTACGCAGGTCTGCAGGTGATCGATTGACCGTGCGTGTTTTAGGGGTATGGAAAAATATATCTATGACACCAGATTTTGTGGACTAAGGTGCAGATTACTCCTAAGACGACTCCCACATTTAACACTGCCCGTCAAATGACATGATATGCGGCATGTTATGCTCTGTAGAAGCTGATAGCAGATCTGTCGATACCGCAAAAACAGCCGTGACAGTGAACCCGTATACTTTGGCTTTCTCGTTAACTTGGCCTTCCTACTTAATTGTTCACTTTTTTAACAAATAATTCTCCCGCCTTAACCAGTAAAGTGCCCTTTATGGAACCCAAATAAATAACGTTGCAACTCCTCCCATTGGAAGAAACATGTTCCGAAAACTATCCACTCCTTTCGAGACAGTTGAACAGTTTGTGAAACCGACTGTTGCACACTAACCGGATTCACACATAGCCTCGCTATTTTGGTCTAACTTACGAACTATGATCTATCTTATGCTTAGAGTAAATGCGACACAGTGTGAGAAATGTGTTTGTAATCGTTGGCTGAGTTTACTATAACATGTCAAGTAACAACAATGATCTATTTTGTGTAGCGTGGAACAGTACAGACCTGCTTCTTTGGGAAGCGTGTTGACATAACAGATACAAAGATATAGTCCGATATCCTGCATTCTTAGCTACGGAAGGGCGTCTGCTATGAGCGTTTAGGTAAGAATTAAACATGACTAGGACAGATTTAATTAATCATTCCAGCTGATTCCCTCATGAAATTTCCAGTTCATACGACATTCCAAAGGATTTTACCACCAACTGGAGATTCACTTCCATCTCACTGTATATATCCAACACCAAAATCTGTATTGTTTACCTCGTGTAGTGCATGTGTAGGAATGACCAATCCGTAGTTTCCAGATAATGCCAATCGAAAAAATTCGAAACACATGCTTGGCAGTACCAAAATGCAACCATATTAGACTTCTAAGGTACATTGGTTCTGGCCATAAAAAGGGAATCGTTCGTTCTTAAGCAAACTGTGTTTAACCGCCTATTCCAGAATATTTCAGAGCTACTTAAAAACGCTTGATAGGGACGAACAATTCTAAGGAGAAATTGTGATTCTGTTGCTGCAATTTTCGTATATTCAAAAACAATTTCCGTTTTGTTGGTGACATCTTGATATACGGTAGATAGTTACACTGTGATTGCATGTTTAATTGCAGTGGGGTTGAGAAGAGAAGGTATCTTGATAAAAAATGTGTTTCTTTCGGTTTTTCTTGGTATGTAAATAAATGGTCCGTTGAAGCCATTCATAAAAATAGCACTCACCGGAGCTTACAGTGGAATATTGATGTCTACTGTATTTTTTACCCGTCCATAGATATTAAAATATGTTCCTGATTCATACTCAGCTTCTCACTGCAAAATGAAATTAACGGCAAGCATCATTTACTTCGAATGCATCACCGCAACTGACGTCAGTGAATTGGTGGTCCAGCAAAGGGACAGTTGACTATGTACCTGGGGTAAATGAACACAATTGTAGTCAACGAATCAACAACTGATGATGCGTGCAGACCAGCAGAAAAACAAACTCAGCTGATGGACCTGTTAAGCGTCGGTGACCGCGACAAAAAGCCTGCATTGTTTGGTTTTCATTCACTCTTTCTTCGTCACTAATATAAAATGATCAATAACTGAACCTCTATCACTTAGCATGTGGGATTTTCAGCCAAACAGGGGGAATTCGAATGTGAAGTGATGTCACTGAAGGAGATATATTGCATTCTAGTTAGCCACCAACTTGTCACAAATTGGAGTGCCATGGAATAAACCAGTGAGGGGATGTTGGTCAAGTTACTAGAACACTGAGATGCGAGGTGCCGTGCCAGCCGTAGTACCACAACATTGTTTTTGAACGTACAGATAACTTTGCCAAGTCTTAATCGGCAACAGCGGAATAAGCCGAAAACATCCTATATTCGGATATCTTTTGCCTATTCAGTCGGGTCCCTCATTCTTAGGCGCCAAATACAAAAGTGTTCTTCATCCACTGGATAGAATTTCACGTGATAATCAAATTGCTTTAATCATAACGTAAAGATAGGTCTAGCGACTCCTATATCGAATTTCACGCCACACGTACAAATGGGTGAATAGCTTGACCATAACACCCACTCCGATTAGTCGTACCTATGGTTCGTTATCACATCGATCAGATTACCTGTGACTGTTCTAACCAACCGAATTTCCAAGTGTGGTTCAATACACACTTTTTCATATAAGTAACAGACAAAGCATCCTTAGGGCTAGCCGTGTGTCTTGGTCCAGTAGAAGTGTTTTCCTACTGCGTTTAACAAATGTTAAAGGCGGAGTTTCGGTCACGGGCTATAGGAACTTCAACAACTAAGAACGATAAGCTAGAGTATGCAGAAGATTGTTGGCGTCGCATGTTCTCGACCTTGTTGCTGTAAGCATTCTCTCGACTGTCACTGCGCATTTGGTACTCAGATGAACTAAGGTTTCGGTACCATTTTGAATGTTGCTGCTAACATCAGACGCCCTTTCACTCCGTTCGTCAACAAAATCTTCAAGTGCGTGATTCCCGGTGCTCACATCGCTTAGACCGTACGCGTAAGCACTGCGTAAACAAAACACGGTGAGGTTCATTTGGTCAGCTCGTTCGCTAAACAAAATCCAACTATACAAAACTATCATATACAGCGACCCCTTAACACGAAACCATTTCCTTGAATTAAACAATGAGAAGACGCAATTCATGTGATGTTCTCCGGAGTAACATTTCGTACATATTTCCGTTTAAAAGACGTTGAAGTTGACAAAACTTTGCCTGCATCAGGAATTTCTGTTAAATAATAGAACTTCGGAGAACAGCATGCAAACAGGATCATTGTGAATCTCGACGGCAGACTCGCCAGCGTTGCAAACTGAATGCGCAGTCACCTCATTGTGAAGTACGATAAGATAAATTAGTATTGTACTTTGGTTTGGTGAGTATATGGTACTTCATGTTGTTGAGCACAATTTTGAAAACTGCTAATTTCACGAAAGTCGTGGCTGTGCTGGAGATCCTTAGGAAATAACATTCTGGAGCGCTGGGTTCTAATCAAACCATTAAGATTTCTTGTAACTAAAATGAAGAAAGTTCAAATGAGATCGAAAAATGCATGAAGTAAACTGGAAAATAAAGAAAACGTTTTCCGGGTAAAATGATCAATAAGGGGACCAAAATATGTACGTCAATTTGACGTAAATAATTATTTCTGACCTAAAATGTCTTAATATCTGCAAGAATCTTTTTAATCGTGAACTGTATAAAGGCATGTGATTGACGAAAATTTACAATCACTGTCTATTCTCAATTGGGTCGAGCTACTGATACTTTCAAATAAGTCGCTTGACTATGGTGACAATGAATTGATTTCAACTGATTTGCATAACAAGTGGTCCATTCTCATAGTAGCAATCTCAAATGTTCCGATTGTTCAAGCAATATTGCGCACTTGATGGACAGACGAGCAAGTTACTAGCTCAATAACGGGTACTGTCATATCCGAATCTAGTAGAGATCTAGTTTTCGGATATCAGTTTTGAATAATTTGATAAACGTGCATTATGCTGGGGGACTGGGCAACAGATGCGTTCTGAAATTTAAAGTAATTGGACCAAATTAGTAGCGACCTCAAAGTGGAATGTCCCCAAAAATACCCTGGACGGTCATTTGTTACACGATAGATGGCGTCTCGCATGGGATAAGGCTTTACTGTCAGTAACTTACATAGTTGTCCTGGTGTTTATCAGACAGAAATTTAAACAGAACTGTCACAAAGTCTGGGATTTCCTTGCCAAGAACGCAACACGACTCAGACTTGGTGGCAGTTTGAATTCATATGGCCTGTTCAAATGCTTTGCCGGATTCGAAATTCTTTGCTGTTACATCTCGTCAGTATTTCACATGCTTACAACCATTCGTGTTCGAACTCTGTCCCACAACCTGATGAGGCATACTTGTAGACAAATCCCTTATTTTCTTCAATATAAGTATAGCCACGTTATTGAATGAAAATAATCAGTTATATTAGGCTGGCATGCACAATGCAAGATCAGGGTTAGACCAGTTAAGAAGATTGCCTCTTCAGAACGTCGAACGAAGTTCACTTGCTTCTCAGGACAATTACATGTGAACTACTGATCAGCTATAACAGGAATGTAGTATGCTGTCCATGCATGCCCATGTTCGGAGCGGGGCAAATACAGAAGGTCGTTCGAAAGAGAAGGCTGCTGTCAAAGTAAGTTTAAGGAATTTACAACCAGATACAAGTCGGCATTTGCACATGGAGATTTGGTCGTACTATGTAATATGCGAATGGGGTGGTGATCAATTCAAGCACATTCAATCGTCGGAAGTAAACTTCCGCCCGGGACAAAGAAACGCATGTAATGCGAAACATGCATGTTCAGGAATTTCCCCTTCCCAAGCATACACACATTTAGTTGTTACTGCGGACGTCCCACTGGCTGCTGTTTACGTGAACTTAATTATAAATAGGCCATTCGGTTGGCCATCGTGTGTACTGTCATCAGCAGTATACTCGAGCTAAATCAATTAAATCGCGCTCTGCACTTTAACCCATAAAGATAACGTATTTATTGACGGGCATGGATAACCGAGCACATGCATTTAAAGCAACGCCATTCATGTAGCAGTCCTCGTTTGAATAAAACTCTGATAACTTCGGTGCATAACATGGACGCCTGGTACACACCCCCACCCTACTGAGCTCGTCTGACGATGGTTCAGTCAGACGCTGGAAGAGCACTAGGTGGAGGTGTCTATGGAAGTGTCTTGAGAACAGCTTCGCTATGATTAACTTTAGTACACATCAGCCGTATCTTTCTATAGTGGTCATCATTATATCTTTCCCGTTATAAGAACACACTCTACCCTTCTCACTGCTATGGTCTGAAAACTTTAAACAACTGAGGGTTCACCGACTGGATCTACCTATTCGAACAACGTTGTTGGTTTGCCAGTTTTTCTTCCCACTTGCCGTGATATGTTCAAGTATCTATCCAGCGGAACATTGACATTCTGGCCGGCTCCTCTGGTATGTCACAGAGCACCTGTTTGATGCGGTGTCAATTGCCGCACCAGTATTCAAATGCCAGATGACAAAGATTGCAGAACATACACGCACTGTCGGCTAAGCGTAACATATCAGAAGTCCATAAGTTACGAGCCGAATTGCAGTAGCAGTTGTCACCTAAATGTGATAAGCGTTCACGTGAGCTGTTTACACCGAGATGACCACTTTTCGTTGTTTTTTATTGTTTCTAAAGAAAGATAAGGGAAATTACGAAATATCCCTGAAACAGTGTGCCTCGTAAAATTATCGGGAAGGCTTGGTTTAGAGGGAAACCCCACGTATCATATTACCGTTGCATTTGAAAGACACACGTAGTCGTTGCAACTGCACACCAGCAACCTGAAATGATCAATCTTTAAAAATAAAACTTGAAGTTCTGCTTCACAAATTATGTTTTGTACGAAACTTGTAGATGTGCTGCCTAGCCCCCCCCCCAAACAAAGTTGGTTTAAACAGTTCTTACTTGTCTGCAAAACAAAAATGTATTTCCATTACGTTCGATCACCAGTTTCTAGTGTGGTCTGTTACAAGCTAACCGCTTATTCGGTGTTACTTATGGCAATGACCGGGTAATTCTGAGATTGTTACAAATTGCCTTATTGGTCGGAAGGTGACGCTGAACCCAGAAATGATGGTTGTATATTTGATGCCACGCTAAAGTAACTGGTAGTCCGAAAAAATTAGGGAAATTTTCTAAATGAATAACCTTTTCCACTAACTATTGTAAGATTCTATAAAGTTGGATCAACGGTGTTTACAATATTTTAAACCATCCTCAAGGCAGACCCGGAAGTTCACCTTGTCTAATGTTACAATCCAAAATCAGATGTCTGTACTAAACGTTATGAGAGCCCTCAGTAAAGCCAACAATCACTTAGTAATGTCGAGTTTCCAGATCGCATATGCATGTATGGTATACCAAGGCCAACTAGTGAGCTTTTCCACTTCGAGCAATGTTCAAGTTACTACTTGACATTTTGTAACTTCAATCGATATCACGTGTTCTCCGGGTGATGCTATCAACCATTTCTTCAGTTATGGGCCAAGTGCATACTGTTAGTTCCTATTAACACAGTGGAAAGCGTACATAATAACAAATTATGCGCCTGCTTCCCAATGTTGGGACCAGAACTCAGGTCGTGCATTTTCTGAGGCAACCAGATTCACCATTGCACAACGGACCTCCTTTTAGGCAGAATTGAATCATCATAGGTGAAATCTCAGCTAAATTGTTTCGTGGGTAGTGCACTAGATATGACTTCTAACAGGAGCAAAACCCAACTCTGGTGTTTGGTTTGCAAAGGCGCTGACTGGAATGTTTGTGGGAATACAACACCTACGATCAATTGTGAAAAGATGAAAAACAATAGAAATCAGCATGTTACTTGTTATTAAGTGTTTGTTTACTACTGACCTTAGTGGGTCAGTTTCCCATGAATCACAACATTTGACTCGCTAATTGTTAGAATTACTGGGCCTTTGCTGTACTGAGACGAGACCGAATTCTAGCGGATCAACCGCTTCTCACAGTCGACCAACCTAAATCGCACCTCATTTAGTGCCCGCAAACGACTGAACAGATAACATTTTTAAATTTGAGTCCAAAGTAGGGTAAGTTTCTTAGTTGCCTTCAATATATGAAGCGCGTACTTGGAACCAACCTCGAAGAGGTGTCAAACAAATGTCCGAGCTATCACATTTTGGAAGACCCATTTGCCAGAGAAATATCTGTGATGATGTACATGCGAAATCTCTGTTTCAAGTAAGGTGCAACGTTACGATATTTTGGAGAGAGGGCAGTTCCAGGAACAAAGAAAGGCAAATTTGCGTTGGACACTCTTTTCAAAACCATATTTGTCCTTCTTCAGTTTAAATGTTGCTTCCATTCTACGTGAGTCACAAACAGCCACATCAGCAATGAAGGTTGCACTGTCTTTGAATATAATGATGTCCGGTTTGAGAAATGGGTTGGCTATAAAAATACGGGTTCTGCGACTATTGGGAGTTTCTGGTTTTACGTTTCTTGATTCACGAATCGTTAGTGCGGTCAGAAGAGTGTCGTCTGCATCTGTCGGAGTGGGTTCGAATTCTGAGGTCAGCAGCGCGGGGTGTGAGGTAACAAGGAGATAATCAACGGAAAATATTTGAAGACAACGGAAATCCGTACAACGAACTGACAAGTCATTCATCCCCTGTCCAGAATAACACTGATAGATAGATAGATATAGACTAGCCATGGAAACCATGAGTTGAATCATGGGTGACTAAGTTGAGACTGATAATTTTATGAGGTTCACTAGCACTAGGTTCCCTTGGTCATCTTTATTTCAGACTTCAGTAAATTATGGGATGTGTGGTTGTCTGTGTGGGGGTTTTCTCCTATTGACTGTTAGTTCATAAACTGTCACAACATTACTTCCTGAGCAATACAGGTAAGAGGACACGAATTCAGCTGAGTCTTCTGTTTCAAGCAAAAACCTGTACATCAGTGTACCTGTTCCTAAACTGCTGTACTTAGCCGTATAGACGTCAACCATTCTGGAGAAATCTTTATAGCGAGACACTGATGCTGTACAGTTTTACTATTTTCAACGATTTGTTACAAAACAGCAGTGTTGGACACTTAACGGCCCACCCGTTTGTTTGCTGACGTCTGGTCTACCAACGTCTGGATCCATTAAGAGCTGTATCGTGATGCGAATGAACGTATTTTCGGTGAGTCCCGAAATGTGTCACTCAGTGAACAGGTTCATTTTCCCCACTATTTCAACATTCAAGCCACCAAACCTTGTTTACTTATGATTATAGTCGTCAACTTGTAAACCAATCGAATTTGCTGGCAGTCTTCTTATTCAGAAGGTTTTCCAGCCGGTTCCCACCATTCAAACAAAAATGACTAATACGGAGCTGGTCATTAGTTATCGGTTCACCATCGAACCAGGCTGGGTAATTAGCGTCAATCGATTAAGGCCATGAAACTGCTTTGGGTCATCTCTTCGTACTATGAATCCTATAACATTCATTCAACAGTCTTGGCTGTTTTATAATAATGGTTAACTGAACAGTATACAACCGACCCATCTTTGTTTATTTTCGAAGACGATGATGTGTTCAGTATGAGGTGTTGAAACTCCATGAGCCAGCTGAATCGCCTTATCTTATGTTAACACGCATGCTCTGAGAAACTGTGAAGTTATGAACACTGCCAGTAAAAACATTTTAACCGAAGAAGTGAGAATTACTTCTGTACATCAAGGGAGCTCCTGAAAAGGTATGTTTAATTTCAGGATAAACATTTTTCAGAGGTAGATGGTCTATAATGTTTTCAGTACAAAATCAGTGGGGTGGTTAACTACAGCATAGTGAAAGAGTGTGGTGTCTCTCACTAGTCAAATTTGGGTATTCGTTTACTTGTTTCTTCGCCAGCTCTCCATACTTTTCCGTTAATTGCTCAAGGGGTGTGTTGGAAAATCCACGCGGACTCCGTCAACCGCGCTCGTTGCGCGACTGACGACGTCGAAGCTAATCTAATCTAATTAATCAATCCGCTGTGTCTGATATGGTGGTCGGGCTGAGCAGTTGCAATAATCAACACAGATTTGCTGCAGCTACCAACAATTCTTGCTTGATGAGGGTTAGGTTAGCGATCATATCTCTGCGGGTGTGGACGAAGTGCCCAGCGAGGTTGTGACCAAATACTAGCTGAAGCCGAAGTGATTGATATGCAAAGACAGACCAACATATGCACGGATTAATTCAGTCCGACTGCGCCTATTATGTCTGGCGTAATTGGTTTTGATTCGTGTTACGGAGAACGAAAACTGAGAAACCAGCTAGCTACTTGCTACCCGACGTAAGTTGCAGAACACAGACAATTCAACACAATGAACGCTCAGCAACCGTATTGCCAAATTCAGAAAAGCCGCTTGCTGTCTGGAGTAGTTATAAGATTGTGGCAGGTAATCTCGAAGCTTTCGGTAACAAACCTCATCTCTTTCGTAGAATTGGGCGTAATCTACCTTTCATCCATCTGATCATTCCAAAGGGTATAACGGCGGAAAGCTAGGCTTATCAGTTAGGCAAAATCAGACGTTGTTGCAGCGTATCCAGTTGTGTTTGACAGCATGATGGACAGATAAAATGTACTTCGTGACAAATATAAAACATTTTTGGCACAGTCGAAAGTACATTCTTGAGTTCGTTAAGGTATACAGTTGCACCCTGCTGAATTTGTGTGTGCAAATGCAAACACACGACCCTACGATGTCTTAGAACTAGAATAAACAATCCAAAGGTACACCGAATTATAATCCTAGATAACAAACTATGGTGAATACTGACAGATTGGTTTTGATGAGCGCTATCCGAATGCTGAGATAACGGTGAATCCCCCCGATCCACTGGGAAGTTAACAGAACCAGGTTCGCGGGCTGAACCGGGAGCAGCGGGCATGTTAATATGAATCGGAATTTGTAATCATCCTTCGGCCAAGTCGACTAACCTTACGTAGGTGCATTCAGTTGGTGTTGGTGTGAACAAAGGTATCATGTGGACGAATGTTTGCTGAAATAGTTGCCACCCACCTCCCTGGCCGAAAAACAGTCGATTTCGCCTTGACTTCGAATAAGGCAACCCGAGTGAGAGTTGTAATTGACTTATCAGATGATTTTTGAATCCGTAATCTGACTGACCTCGTGAAGAAAACTGCTAAGCAGGCTGCAGATTAACCAGCAGGCGACTTTGTTTTTGACTAAAATCTACCAGGTTTTGTGTTATTTTCATCAATTCCGGAATGTAAATGCGCGGTCCTCGTTTAATCTGCAAAGGGATCCGAGGTAGTCTGAATGTAAATCAACTGCATGCATGCTGAGGAATTTCTCAAATTCGGTGACAGCAATTGACCACGGTATTTTCTGTGTATGTGTCACGATCATGCCGAAAGACTGGATTGGTTTGCAGTCCTGATTTTTCATAGTAGACTTGATGTTAGTATTCTGTACAAAGCAGATTCTAAGTACAGAGGAAAGAGCAGTGTTCGATAGTGTGTGGGCCGCAAAGCAGCTAACGGTCTGTAGGTTCTTGAAGGCCTGTTTCGTGGACGGTTGCTAGATGAGTGAAAACGTATAAATCAGAGTTAACTGAATCAATCCTAGTCAGGTTCCAGTGTTATACTAATTTTTATCTAGATAAACTGTGAATTCAGGTCGGCCTTCGATAAATAGAGAGAGTTGATAGCAAATTGTTCAAAACAGTGTTTCTGCGTGATATGTGGTGTTTCAGCTGTTCAGTAATAAGTTCAGAGATTTAAGGCTAGGAGTGTAAATTACTTGAATCTGTTAGCGTTGACCTGAGAATAAATGAGTTAAACTAGCTTCTAACACCGCTATTTGAGATTGCGGAAGTGTTGTGACCAACTGTTACCTGCAAACTTTGCCAGATCTCACGTAAATCATAATGCCGTATATCTCTGGAGTGACATTTCGGGGGTCGTTCCAGTGGTTGTTAACTCAAAACGGATGTAATTTAAACCTGATTAAGGTCAGAATTGGGAGCTTTCAAAAAAGCTTCTAGTCACTTGTTGCTCGCTATAACCAAAACAGAGGTTTTAGAAATAACACTTGTGCAAAATCTTCGGAAATTAAGCAGATATAGAACGGGAATTTCAAGTGTGAGTCCGGATTAGGTCTTTCTCAGGCCACTGGGTTGTTTAAACATCGCACGTTAATTAGTTGTGATACCGTCACTCTAAATTTACATTGTCTCAAGCCAACAAATTACTCGAACACGGCGAAATACAAGGTATGTAACAGCATAAGTGAAACCAAGGTTTCGGATAAGCGAAGGTCGACTTGTAGGAGATAGGACAGATCAAATGCGCGATAGTAAGCGCTCAAGTCTATTACGTTGAACTCTTAGAAAAGGTCGGAGTTAGCATCCATGGAGAGAATACTTTGTTCGCAGAGGACGTTTCCAGTTAATATTGATGAGAGGAGTGCTCAACGAACAAGGAGTGAATGGAACCAGGGAGTGTGGCCTCCAATTTCCTCTCATATAATCACCGGTCGTCACAGATAAACCACGCGACAACTTGAACAATATCCTATTCAGAAATACCTCCCTTGGTGAACAACTACCAGATCATTGGCACCAGAGTGATCAAGATATCCCCAGCCTGTTGTAACTGCATCATTCCGACTGATGGAATAGGCCATAGAGGATCATAGTTCGAATGGTTAGGGATTGTGGGATGACCATACCATTTTCTCTCATCCTTTGATGTGCACGATCTGACCAGCAGAGGTAAGCAGTAGTTGTTGTGTATTACCCACACAAATCACTTTGAATGCAGTTTGCTTGTGTGAGATAATACCCTCTGTAGTGTTGAAAGAGTTTGTAAACCCTTTCTGAGTAACCTTTGAGTTCAAGTGTAAAGATCTGCTAAAAGATACCGAATTATCAGCGTTGTCATCTAGGGCTACTTTCGTGATTTTCATTGTGATTTTCATGGCATACAATTTAGAAATATTTTCACCGACTGTTATGTGCGTTTACTGAGGGGACATTGAGGCTTAATACTATGTGCTTGAATAGCTAGCATTCCAAAGTTTTAAATTATCTGCACAACAAAAACTACGTTGGTTGCAAACTCGATAGTTTTAAGGATGTGCTTGGTTCGTTGTCCATGGTTTGCATCTTCATTCTACTGGCACACTGTTTACGTTCTTCAATAAAATGGACAGCAACAACAATAATGAGGCTTGCTAAAATAAGGGCGAAAAGTGTGAGAAATTCAGAAGCTTTATAATTTGTACAGACGGAGTATGTATGTTCGTTTTATGTATAACAGTTTGCGTCAAACAGTAATTACACTTCAGAACTGAGTAGTTTTAACTTTTCGTTATCCCTACTTTCTGAATTACGGGCCTACACAATGAAAGATTCAACTGATACACAGTGCTGTGCAAGGTGAGCAAACCGCCATGAATGTTCAATACCATAGGCTTATATAGGAACTTGAAGCAGGTTGTTTCAAGCGCCACCAGAACTCGAGATCACTTCCAGTTTACCACTTTTTTTGCACTTCCAAACTCTAAACTAAGACGTCCATCAGAAAGTCTTAAATTTTGTGAGAAACAGACATAAAATGAAACTGTGTCCGACGATTGCATTTTATACACCGATTTCCGAACTAGAAAATTAAGTTTAGGAATATCATTTTGCTTTTAAGTAAAAATTGAGTCTACCTGCATACGGACTCTGCAGAGAGAAAATGAAAATTATTACAGTGAGGTTGTTAGAATAAACCAAAATAAGCCATTAGTTCAACGTGAAACAGGACAAATTCGAGCTTCTGTGGACAAGTGGTGGGATCTTATGAAGTATTCCGTAAACGTTTCCGGATGAGAAAGTCAACGAAATGAAAGTTAAAAACAAGGGTTTTGCATTTGAAAGATTGGACTTTCAGATCAATAACGACGAACCACTCCCCAATGAAGAAGCCGACGTCTATCAAACTGTTCATGCTGGTTGTTTTATAGTAAGTCACCCATCACAATGTTTCTATTAGCAGTGAATGTTAAGATCGACTCTCACTGCGAACTTTAAACTATAATTTGTCCTAACTCGAATGGAGTAGGCAGGAAAAAACAACGTGTGATATTTCGCAGGTGGTAAGCGTGTTTGTCACATTCCCAAAGCGCACTTCTAGCCGCAAGCCGCCCACCGTCTGTCAGGGAAAAAGATAACAGCTTTTGTTATACAGTAGATTACTGGTGAAAAGCTTTCCTAGTTGTGAAGGACACATTAACTGAAAAAATTTCATGGAAAAACTGAATATCACCTCTTGAATAATATTCTCGGGAATGTATACATTGCCTACTGGATTCGCCCGGCAGTTTTCAAAGTGGCATGTCTTTCACATGTTTGTAAATCGTCTTAGACGTTTTGGTATATCTCAAGCACATTCTGTTTTGTGAAAATACACAATAATGTATGTAATCTTTGCTGCAAAATTTTGTCTGTGATTCCGTTGGTGTTACTAACAACTGTTTAACTTTCTCAACGTTATGAACAATATAACTACACTCGGGGAGTGTACAAATTCACCACTGTAAAAAATTCCTATTTTGGAATACTCACACTACGGTTACTAATTTAAATTAAACCAATTTTGACATTGTGCTGCAGGGTTCTGGGCATTCCCTGTACAGAAAGGAGTGTTGTTTGAGCTACGGCAACCATACCAGGCGCATCTTAAAAGGGGCAACCACCAATGCACATTTTAGGAACTATCAATGCGTATTTCATTCTCCAGCTGTCAGCCTCCACAAGCGCATTTTAGTTAAGCACTAGACTGATGTGTGACCCTTGTGTGGATAATTTGGGGTTTACACCATTTATATGAGACCAGCTGAGATTGGTGCTCAATTTAAGTAAAAAGAGATCCATTGCTATGCACTAGTAATTAAAAAATCACCCGATGTTACCAATTTCTGCGACATCAACTTGGAGAGAAATTCTCGTCATAGCATCATTGGCTGTAGCTAAAAGGATGGTAAATCTGTTTATCATTAGAGGCAATCAAGCAATATGTACACTTTCCGCAAGCAAATGTGGGTTGGACAGTTATACGTGATTATTCAGTCCTATTTAACATAAGGTCAGTGGTGCAGTGTTTAACACGGTTGCCTCCTGAAAGCGTGACCAACGTTCTACTCCCAGCCATGTCAAGGATATGTACCGCAAACGAGTTGTAACAAGAGCGAAACTCGAGTCTTGTACTTTTTTCGAAAGAGGTCGACTAGCAAGTGTATGTCAGTGTAAAAGCCGCGATCAACTTGGATGTTCAGTATATCTGAAAACTAAAATTCTCTATCGCTCATCAACAAACTAAATATCACTCAATAAGTTAGTGAACCCTATGATTTCATCTTGGTGAGAAGTCCTGGCGGAGGGGTCATCGATTGAGGTTAACAAGACATTCACTGTACTACTGCACTACTCGCAAACAATCGTGACCGAACGTTTGTATACGACTATTCGGTCGTGCAGTGGCGAGCACGTTCACCTCATGAAAGCGTAGCTAGAGTTCTAGTTCCCATCGTGTCGAGTATAATAATTACGGATGATCTTTAACAAAGGGGAATTCAGAGTACAGTGGTACTTTCTGAAAGGGATTGAGTGGAATGTGCGTAGGAATACGACAGCTGCGGTATATTTGAATAGTTTCCAATATACACAAGAGGATTATTTGGTCAGTTATTAAATGAACAAATAATAGAGATAAAATGAGTAAACATTTGTTTCGTGAGTGAAGAAATAACAGGCGACCCTGTTCGACTAGGCCGCATGTGATCACGTGCGTGGTGGAAAGCAAAACTAATGAAAATCTTGAAGAGAGTGGCAGAACCATGCACGGCATTGATAACTAAAAATATCTACTTGCATACGTAAACCGACTGACTCATTTATTTCAATTTAACCGAGATGATGAGCCTGGCTGGATGTCACTTCAGTTTGATTCGTCATTGACCGCAACACTGATAAGAAATATTCCGGATGGAAAAGGATTTAACACAAGTAGAAAGCAAACGGAAGAGCTGAATATCGTACTTTTGCAAGCAAATCACTTACCTTGACATACTGCCATTTTAGGTAATATTTCCGACAACAGTTCTAGACGACCTCCGGGTTTCTAACACGGAGAAGACGACACCTCAACAGAGTAATTGGGTTTTGCATGTTTTAAGATCACACCCTGATCTGATCGCACCCGAGCTTCACTGATCTGGATAACTAATTTCTCGTGCAGCAGACGCTCAACGTGCGTTCAGATTACATAACATAACAAACAAGTTTTGCACGTGTATTCCACGTACTCAACATTTTTTTTACATAATTTCTAGACAGCAGTCGCTGTGTTCACGCGATCTTCTCGTCTCATCTGAGCCAAATAGTGGAGACACTGTTAGTCGACTACAACAAACCGAGCAGACAGTTAAATTAATGTGCCACAATAATGAACGTATTAGTTAAACAAATGTCAGCGAGCAGAAAACGTTAGGATGTTGAATAAAGACAGATAAATGGACAGATAGCTTGACTGATTGTCTCGTTGGCCTGAATTATTGGTCAGATGTACAACTGATTAAAATGTTCGGTTGGTCATAAACTAAATGATCAGTTTAGCTTATGCACATTGATTGACGAGAACTGCAATAGTTAGCTTGCAACCCGGGGGGACACTAATATTTACTTATTTTTATTAGATCTCAAATGTTTATTTTTCAAAAAATGATTTGATGCTGAAAGAAAAAAATTATGTATTGCCGATCATTATCTTGTCTCTTTCTCAGAGTTTTGCTATTGACATCCACACTGGTGAGTTAAAAACAAAGAGGCAACTAGATCGAGAACGGACGCCCGTTCACAATGGTCTACACCAGATGATTGTACTTGCTCAAGATCAAGGCATACCCGCACGTAGTTCAAGTTTGCTTGTACTGGTTCGTCTGTTGGACGTGAACGACAATTCTCCACGAATTCGCTTGGTCGATGAGAAGTTCCCGGTTAACATAAATCAGTCATGGATAGACGACCTTAGCGCCCAAAGCAAGAAGATGTGGTCGACCGTGACGTACCGGCTTTCAGAACACGTTCAGACAGAAAAGGCTCGTAAGTTGGACCTCATCGGAACACAAGAAGTCGGTAAAATTGTAACATCTATCACAGCAAACGACCCAGATTTGGACGAAAATGGAACCGTAAATTGTGTTTTGAAGAATCAAATGATTCTTCCACGAAATCGTCACAGGCTAGCGAGTGATGTTCCATTCAAACTGCAATTGTTAGTGTACGGGGATTTAGAAAACGCTGCTCAATGTTCCAGTCATCAGTGTCAATCAAAAAAGAGGCTGGATTCAGCATACGCTCCTTTCCGAACGGATTCATGGGAAGCATTGGAGGAAAAAGCTTATGCCGTAGAAACCATTATGGTCAGTTACTAGCTAATTTATTTTGTAATCACCCCAATACTTCCGTAATTTGTCAAATTAAAGATGGAGACAGCAACAGAATTTGTCTTAGTTATAGGTGTCATCACGGCTTTCTCGCAATCTAAGATTCGTTTGTTCTGTTTGTCGTTACGTATAAGCATTTTCTATGTTTGATTAACAATGTAGCACACGATCAATTTCGTTGGTGGGCTAGACTTATGGAACCAAAGTGAGAGATTGGCAGTAAGACACTAATTTGGACGACATTTTGAAATCGAAGAATGTGGTAATGCTAAGGAGTATTTCAAATTTTGTAGATTCCTAGTTAACCATTAAGCAAAAGATCTCAGCTGTCATACTCACTACTCAAAAGTAATTATGGCCGAGACTTCACTCGTGCTAATTTAGTCGTTCCTAATGTGCAGCAGTCAACACCGTTTTCTCATGAATGCGTGGCCGAAGGTCTAGTTCCGCTTGTGCTGACTAGCTGTAATTGGAGTGAAACTCAAATCTGGCGCTTTCTTTTAAAACGGGCCGACAGAGAAGTAAATGGAAATGCAAAGGCTCCAATCACATGTGAGTGAAGCTCCACTTGGATCTAAGTTTTAGTCAGCTGGGTACTCCATGTGCTAATAAATGATCGCGAGAAGGTTTCAATAGGTAATTTTGCAGCAACCCGTCTGGAGAGCTTTTCAACTTTAGCCAGGGTAGCCTAGTTCACATTGTTGACTGATATTTGAAGGTACAGACCGTAAGATTCGGGTAAACCGGAATCACCTCCACCACTATATCATAGATAGTTTTGCTTTCAAATGTGCAAACATTTCTAGGTCATGTAT
Organism: Paragonimus westermani; assembly: GCA_008508345.1. Lineage (NCBI taxonomy): Eukaryota > Metazoa > Platyhelminthes > Trematoda > Plagiorchiida > Troglotrematidae > Paragonimus > Paragonimus westermani. Next base: position 30,245 of record QNGE01000362.1, on the reverse strand, counting down.
CATAACCAATTTAATTGTTCATTCTGGATATACTGATCAGAGCAATGGTGGTCTTATGATGCCGGTGAAATCAGTGTGAAGCAGCTAACGGCGCCATTCACGTGTTGACTTTTGGCAAAATTACACAAAGGGGCGTGTACCAAGTATTTCTTGGAGGGTGTACATGCAAGCTTTCATCTTAATGTTCTCAAATCACAAGTTAGACAAGGGAACTAGCCGTCCTAACGGAAATAAGCTCATTAAAAACGTTTGCTAGACTTACTCAATATGACTTTGTTAGTTCATTTCTGTACACTTCCGGCTGAAGCCTACGGATTGGTCCAATGAGTGTTTTGTCGTGCGGGCAGAACTCCGGGTTCCATGAAAGCCATAGCTCCTTATTAGAACCAATAACTTACCTCAGAAAGTATCAGGGCTGCTAGTGGAACAATTTTTTTTGCATAGAGGGAACAGAAATGCTCGAACAAATAGACATCCTGTTTTTTCTCGCCCGTTCAGCGCTGGAACCACTGATATTGACCGCAAGACCAGACTCGTATCCGACCAGGTCGGCCAATGTCACCTAACCTGGCTACCGGAGTAGCCAGGTCAACTAAGAGCACCGTTTTGCACATTTGATCGATTGAAACAATTCTCCAGTTAAGAATAATTTTCTTGCTCATTTTATCAATAAAAATCATGTTTACAAACAAAGTGAGATACTCGATTCTGATAGCTGTTGAGGTCACAGTCTGTTCAGCCCAGTTCTGGGAACTAAGATAGAAATTTATTAGCGACCTCAGTTGGTCAAATTCAACCCCATGAGTACCTCACTTACCTATCAATACGAGCCCTGAAGAACCAGATGCACGGACATTTGCGTGCATGAAAGGCACGGACAAATGATCACGTTTTCCGGTTGTCAAACCCTGCTGCAACACAAACAGTCTGATCGGACGGATTGGGATGTAGCTATCTAACCGATTATTATCTCTGAGATATTCAAAATGTTTCATGTTCGTCCTGGTCGTCTTATTGCAATTTCCGACCGAGCGACCTGCTGTATATGGAACCGACGGTAACAAGAACAAGAATTTGATCAGATTTTGTTGTTCGGTCAACCACTAAGTGCATCACTTCCACTTGTTGACAAATTGGGTAGTGGATGTATTATTAGATTAGAAATGATTGCGTTGATACGATTAGCAAAGCACACACACAAATAATTTTAAATTACTCGCGACTTTCTATAAATTAGTCACAGCCGAAAATAGCTTAAGATAACTGATCTGGTGCCCAACTTGAATAGCTCGACTCCGCGAAATACAGCGGGTGCACCAGCAGAAATGTTTATCGTGCGTTCGTTCGTAACTGTGTCCACCCTAGGTCCTATTCAACGAACTCCTATCTAGGCGATTGACGGGCTCATTGTGTAGTTCCTGTGGACTGCTGCTTCCCTTGCTATTTCGAAAAGTTTATTCAAGCACGGTTGCCGGCATTTTTGATACAATCCAGTGCTTGCTACCAAATATTAACGTAGCAGAGTTCTGTTTCTTCATCACTATTCTAGTACCATTCAGGTGGTTTAGTGAGTCCAAGTTATGTTGGTTTAATATAACGCAAAGTAATTACGAGTTAGTTTGACCGAAATTCTCAGATCCACCGAAATCACTGTAGAGTTGTTGCAGTGTTAGTTATCCAAGCAAACATAAATTTCAATTATCTGCCCCATGTGAACTTGGGTTTCACGACCTCTTTTGGAAAATCAGAACCTTACTGGTTTAATAAGTAACTGGTCACATTTGCTCCAATCCGATTTTATTTTCTCACCTCTTCCTCTCACTTAGCTTCTGATTATATGGAAATAAAATTTCGTTAGCGGTTTAGAAGGTTAAGGAATTTGCGTGCAAGCTTATCCTTAAGTGATAAGTGTTCCGTTAATTCAGGCTGTTCAGGCGTGCGTGCGAATATTTTGCACGAGCCGATAACACACCTATCTTTCACATTCTCTTCAGTTTAAGGGGTCCGTGATGATTTACAATTCTAATGAGCTGTTAAACACGCTTCGCACTGCGTTCATTAGGGCGTCAGAGGTTGAGCTGCTTTCGTGCTCTATCGGTTCGCAGCAAGTCTAACGTTTTCCTGAGTCCGCGCATGGGCTTTGTAATAATGTCATCGGTCGGATCGCAAAGTAGTTTGTAGTGCAGATGCACAGGTTCAGACAACAGAAAAACACCCGATTCTAGTTAACTTGAGTACATATTAGTTTTGAAATTGATAAAGAATGAAAGTTTATTCGTGTGTATCAACGGCAGGTCACACAAATGAGAGGAAAGAGGCATAGCAAACGTCTTTATTTTGAACAGAGTCCATCTGAGTGTTTAGATAGAGTGAGCGAAATCAAAATATCCGCCATGTGTATTCATTTAATAATTCTATTTTAATTTAATTTGAACAGCCTACTCTAATGCAAAGCAAGATTCATCAGGTCTGAACATTTTAATCAGACAAATGATAGAGCTTTTCTTTACCCGAGTTTGTCCTCTGTCTCTACAGTTTCCCCTATACGACTGAAGAAGATAGGGTTACTTTGAACAGCTATACTTAATGTTCATTATTCCAAGCCAGTAAATATTACCGTTGTTGTCAAGACAACAAGCATATCGAACTTCTGTCATCTCGTTTAATGTTTGTCGACCAATGATTCAGAATGTATAACAAAACCGACGGAAAATTCCAGCTCTGTCAGCCTGTCATTCTTTGAAATTATTCCCTCCCTACCAACGGCATCAGCGACAACTTCTCAACCTTGTAAGCTCACTTAACATCTGCTGGAATTGACTGATTTATCCTGAAATGTTCAAACGTTTTCAAGCAGCGCCTGATTTTTCCAACATTCACGCAACTGTGCCTCACCCCAATTTGCTATAAAGACGAATTTTGGTAGTAAATTTTTGGAAAGAGAAGAATTTCTAAATTACGCTCCTTGTGGAGATTGCTTAGGCTAACTTTTCATTAACACTAATGTAGACCTCAAAACACATTATATGGATGTATATGACGAATGGTCGTGTTGTGATTACTGTTCACAGCATAGTTCCTAAAACAACAAGACTGCAACTAAACATTTCAACTGATAAAACAAAGAAGAAGAAGAATGCACTCAATATCCCTCTCATTTAGTGATCACCGGTGATAAAAAAGGATCCTTTCGCAGTAGTTCGTCATGAAGAGTTCAAATCAATGATGTACAACCTGATCATATCGGCTTAAATCGGTTGAACAAAATCCACTTTCAATGGCCAGTTTGGTCTGGTTACCCACAGTACTATCGAGCTCTTTCCGATGATTCCAACTAGGATTGAAGATGGCCGTGAAAATCTGAGAGTGAGCATGATAAACTGTCAAGAGTCACGAAAAACGACGTAGACCAATTTTCCGCACAATTCTGTGCACGCATCAGCGTTACAGTGGATTGATTTTACGGGCAAACTACAAGTGGAACAAAAGATAGTCACAAGCTATTTAGCTACCGTTGTCTACTTAACAGAAAGTTTAGTCAACGATTCATACAATGTGAGACAAATGATACACGAACGCCAGCCACCTGAGAGATTAAAAGTACGGAAGCACCAACGGGCTCTGGAACAGAACAATGTACAAGCGCCCAGTGATAACTGATTGTGTGAATTCCGTTTTGTAAGCATGTACGAGTATGGGTAGGCAACTGGATCACAGTGATTGTCCTACAGAAGGCGTGCTCACGCAATTCAACCGAGTTCAGTGAGATTCATCCACAAATCACCTAGCTCAGCTCCGTTCGGGTGACCTAACGGGGACAGACCCTGGAGAATCCCGATTGCACTATCGTTTATACAGAAGCGTTAGACGGTTTAGTCTGTTATTAAATGGTGTCAGCCCAGCTGGTCAGAAACAGTCAACGCACTAACTTGTCCACTTTACTATCAAGCTGGGCTTGTTACCGTCTTCAACAAAGTTCCAATTAGGACGACAGATTTTGTGGTTTCCCGCAGATGATAACTATGAAGCGGACCGTCCTGTCCAGAAGTCAGTGAGTTTACTCTGAATACTTTCAGAGAAAATCTGAACGGAACACTGTCCGTTCAGCATGGCTTAACCGAAGAGGTGCCTTCTAGCGTGCCAACGACTTTGCGCCGTATTGGGTGGCACGTCGATACACAAACATTATATCAATAATCTGTGCTCAAGTGAGCAAACTAACTGAAGAATTAAACAAATGCTACGTGCGAACGTTCAGTTTTACACCAAAGTCAACAAGAGGGAAGGCGAAAGTCTGGTATTTTGAATACACTGGTTAGACGTTGAGCACCTGCTTCGTATCAAACGTATATTTTCGTAGAAAAATAGACAGAGGGCAGTAGTTTGATGTTATGGTGGTCGTCTTTCAGTGTATTATAAACCCCTTGTTTCTGAGACATACGGTAGGTTTCCTGTATTTCTTGTCAGATTGTATACGTTAGTTGGACCTGATCCATTCGCTAATAAACTGGTCATGAGGATTTATTACACAATTCAAGGCAGAATTTTGGGACAATATTCTTACTATGAAATATGTCGTCCTCATCCTACTAACTCACCAAACCTAAACCACGAGTTGGTTTCCATAGATCTTAACATGCTCACTCTTTTGATTCACCGGTAAATACATGGCAACTCATCCCCTGTGCTGATATCCATGAGTATCGGATAACAGAGTATCTTCGTCAGGAGGAAAATTTGCTCGTATTTAGAGAAAATTAGCACAACAAACGATGTAATGACCTACACAGTCGACACTTTCTCTCTCAGAACTAGAACTCGCAAATTGAATGAAATCTATCCTGTGTCCGTTTCTGAAACCACAATTGTCGAGATCGCTGAGCTCAGCAACCGACTTTCGACTTAAAAAACGGTGAGTTTTTAACTACAAATAAACTCTTTCACTAACATGATGATAATATTCACATATAAACTGTGTCGCCAGGTTCGGTAACTATAAAGAATTGCTTGCTGACAAGTGCAAAATTGTTCCTTTTCAACAAAACTAAGGACCTCAAGTTTTTCAAAACACCTCATTACCGGAGTAAAGTACTTCGGCTTATCACGAAGTTGTGCTCAAAAGGTTGACGGAACTCCAGTAGAGTGCCTCTGTCTTAGCTGCCTCATATTCCTCTGTCATTTCGCAGTTTTATTGATATAAAAATAGATAGTAAAGGGCGCTTTGACAGTACAATACCATGACCTTGAGGGGAATGCTTTGAGTGAACGGGATTCCTTCGCTTGTTATCTAATCAAATTTACAGCGATGTAAACAATTTGCCTGACGGCCGTATAGCTCAATTGTGGATGTCCACTTAACGCCAGTACTCTTAAATAATCCGTCTCCCATATCAAGAATAACTAATATTTGATAGAGTTTTGCGGAGCCACATTTATGAACCCAATCTGATAAATACTAGTTTCAGTTTGCGCCTTATATCCTGAGTTGTAAATGCAGCCTGCTTGGGTTGACCCTGTGACTGCATTATGGTTTGTATGCAAGTTGTAGGTTGAAATAACTATTGCGAGTGAATCATTCTATTCCGATGTAGTATGCTATTCCTTCTCACATTTTCTTCCCTTGCAACTGGCCTTGCTCAGCGTAAACATATCTAGCAAGTTTACCAACATTATTGTCTTCGAATGTATATGAAGCAGTCAAAGTGGGACATTTGTTAAAAATCTACTTTACCTGACGCGTTCCAACTTATAGTGTCTTTGACCATGTTTTTCACGCCAGATATATTAGTCCCTTTCCTTAAGAGCTCTAGTCCAAACGACTGTGTTGTCAGTTTCTTCAAATCTCTAATAAACGGAGAATAATTAATCCTGTTCCACTATGTGAAATCACTTGTTTTGTGAGTATATATCGTGCGCTGTCGAAATTTTGAATAAAACCTCTGGCAAGCCAACAGAAGCTGACCTCAGTAGATTTACGTGCTTACAGCTTCTTCCAGCCTCTACTCAAACAGTTCTACGCACAAACTCATATGGTGACGTTGCCAGATAGTGCCTCTGCATGTAAATTTCAAGTTAAGCGAGTGATCAGACGCACAAGCCATCAACACTAGCCGACAAATGTGTGGCTGTTTTCCACAAGTGATAATGACTGCGATCTCCCGTATCGATCTCAGTGCTCGCTGCTGTTTATACAGAATTACGTGTGAAGTTATGAAAATCACTCCCGGGCTCCTTGACTTTCCTTTCTACATTTTGAGGCTCTTTTGCACACCATCTCGTCTAACCAAGACATCCGTGTATACGCAGTTATTTTCAAACTGATTACTCATTGATGCCTCTCATTTATTTCCCCTGTTGTATATACAAAACACTCCGCATTATTGGCGTTCATTAACGTGCGCAATCTTAGTGGCTTATTCTCATGATATATCAAAACATCCTGTTAAACCATCTGCAGGTTTAGAAAGAATTTTGATTTCTCTGTCGTATCGGATGTCAGATAGGAGGGCTTTTCAGTAAGTGGGGTTTTGATTTAACCGGAACAGACTGTTAGTGAGAAACTGGACAGACACAGTTATGGTTCACGGATTTGACCTAGAAATAATGGATGTCTTATTAGGTTCTCACCTGTATTGGTTGAACATAGCCCTACTCGAAGTAAATGAGGCAATTTGTTCTGATTAATGCTCACTCTTCGATATGAATCAACTCTGTGGTAATTAGTGCATACTACTCAATTGTTCACTTACCCTTCCACTATAATCCATCGGCTATCGCAGCTCTGTGCTAGAATTTAGACCACCTCATAAAAACGTTTAAGCTTTTCTAAGGCTAATTCCCACTTATTATGTTGTTAATCTTTTGTTCATTGATGTAAGTCACTTGTCTTATGATGAATAGTCAGATGTAAAAAATGACTGGCAGGATGGGTTCTTGTGAAAATCGAGTAACTGGAAAATGGATGTAAGTTGGCTAAGGTTATTGACCGAAATATATCGAAAAATGAACAGAAGTACATCATGACGAATATAAGAGTGATGCCTTGTTTTATGTTACTACCGATCTGTACTAAATAATCCCGACTGAGTTATGTCTACGACTAGCAAAGGTGCATTTACGTTCCTAACTGGTTGTGACTGAAACCACTTTGTTTAACCTGTTCGATTCTGATTCTCCAAGTATAAATCAGAGTTTGGGCAGACTATGCTACTGGAATCGTTTACAAACAAACAGTGCACCTGCTTCCAACTTCTCTTCAAAGGTGGTAGCATGACGGATAGTTATAACTGATATATTTAGCTGCAGTTTGAACTAAGCGCCCAGCGTATGCTTGTTGTTGCGTTCATGAATCTGAAGATACAATAGCTCGGTTTCACCAAAGCACCACTTTTCACGATTCACAAATTATGCAGCATCGCCTATCAAATGTTTTATTTCTACGCAGGGAATCTAGAAACAAATAGAATGTGTTCGTCAACGTTATAAGCAATACTTTCAATATATCTTGACTTTGTGGAACTTCTGGAAACGTTAACAAATTTGTAACTTACGATGTTGTACCATTTTGTTTTCCGACCATTATGTACACGTAAACGGTGAGGTCAAGCTGGTGACAAAATATTGGATAAAAATAATTTTGCTAGCCCACTCAGATCATTACGATCTTGTCTATCCATTTCTCGTTTCTCATTTTGCCGGCAGAAACTAATTCCTGGCAACCTGTCCGACATACTTCTCCGCATTCAGTGTCACGACCAAGGTCCCATGCCGCTGTTCAGTGAGCGAACGCTTCATCTTCGACTCCTTGACGAAGCGGACATTCGACCACATTTCGAACATATTCTTTTGCTAAGTCGTGCGCTGGACTCACGATGTGGCGGAGGATATTTGAATCTAACCGAAAAATCCCGATCAAACAATAATAATCGTCAAGCGAACATTCTTAACAACGGGCCCCAGCGTACAGTTTGTCTGACATTGTCAATAACTGCTCAACCGAACGAACCGCTACTACAGGTGGTCGCTCGACCTAGAAAACCAGATTATCAAACGAACCGCGTTCATTACCGCTTGATGAATAAGACAGATGCAGGTAAAGCTTTTTTACTTGACTGAATCGACTGAGTTCCTGTTGACATGGTTTACTCGCCGTAAAATGCAAAAACCTGTTCATTATTAGTTTCACTTATTTGTCACACTCACGAGTCAAGTCTTGCCCAAAGGCATACACACAGAGTAGTAAATATTCTCATACTATGCCACAAAGATGAATTACACGATTTGACGGCCACATTACGCGTAGATTGTGAGAAATAATTTCAAACTCCATGGCTTTACATCTACTTTAGTGATTAGCGTAGAAATATATAAAACTGCGAAGTAAATTGCTTGAAGTCTGACTTGTAGTCGAGCAGGTATGACATTACAGTGATCATTAAAACCGGAACCGGTGCTAGATACTTTGAAGCCATCACAAAAGGCGGTATCCTTGGTTAACGTGCAAACATCGTTAAAATTCAGGCTTTCTCTTTATACAGGTAATCACGTTTTCATATTGTTCGCCAAGGACTTTTCACATTTAATTAACAAGATTGCATGGTGCTTGCAAAACTGCGTTTTTAAACCACTCGTATAGTCGAAATGTTCGACCTTCCTAGTATCGTTACAATTTCACTACGTATCATATGTTTAATTTGTACAAATCTACCTCCCTATTGTGTATCAATACAGTGTTCAGGAAGTGTTGCAACATTTTCATTCTAGTTTAACAGGAAGTTAGATTTCATTCCTCTTTAGTCGTAGGTTTCGGCTTCCAGACGGAAATCCTAGCCAGCCTATGTTGAAAAATGCATTAAAATTGCCTACCACTACCACGGCCGAAATGTGTATTCCCGCCACGCTCCTCTGAAATGACCACATTTCTGATGAGTAGTAGAGGATTTCGGTTTTCATATAAAGTGAACATCACTCACGATCGATCACAGCTGCCGCATTCCCACAAACTAGTGTAAGGTCAGTGATTGCCACATGAAAGTGCAGTCAAAGTTCTAGCGTCGGTCATGTCAAGGATATTTTCTACTGACGAACTGTAACAAGAGCGAAACTCAAACCTAGTGCTTCTTTTCGAAAGGGACCAACTGGAAAGTATATGGTAGTGCAGCAGCTGCGATCAGTAGTGGGTGATATTCAGTTTATATGGTAATCATACTTATCACTCTGTTCTTAACGTTACATTTTAAAAAACAGAAATGTCGGGTCTCGACGCTTAACCACTTTCCTTTGAGTGTACATATCACCTTGGCAGATTTCCGCAATAAGAATCACTTTCTGTCAGAGCCAATAAGTGACTTCGTAATGAAGTTTTGCAGTCAGTTTAAAATCCTCGCTTTCAGTAAATCTATCAAATAATAAATTATTAGGTTGTTGGTGTGTATTTGGGAAGTTGGTTACTTCCAGGTGAGATCTTCAAATTTGGTCATAACTTCCGCATTTAGATAAAATTTTCAACCAGCCTCTTGCGATGGCAATCTTATTTGTAAGATTGTCGATTACATACAACACAACGATTAGAATTTTCTCTCGGAACTGTCGGACAACAATGAAAGCACTCTTGTGTGAATGTGGCCAAACTTACGGCCTGCCTAAAATAAGGTTATTTTCACTGCCATTAATACAGCTGTCATATGAGAACTCGATAGAAAAGCATGGGTACTTATTGTTGATGGACAGCATGGATAGCATAGCTTCAGAATGGTGCCTCACTTCAAAACAGGCTGGCTGAAAGTTCCGCGTGAGTGAGAAAGCTACAAACGAATGTGGATAGTGTTTAATGTGTAGCAACAAAATCTTTCAACTTTCCTCACTTCTCTCTTGAGTCCTTTAGTACATTATTTTTCCCAGTTACACAATCGAAATTTTCAATACGAAAAGCTATACTCCACATAGACGCGATACTCACATCGAGTCCTTGGGTCTCGCGCTGTTTTTCAGCGCTTTTCAGCAAAAGACAGTTCTCCTGTATGGTGCTTTTTGAAGTCGGTGACTGTGCTTAACCGCAGTTTGTTCACTGTGCGGTACTTTTCTAGGAAATACTACTTAAATCCATGAGGGAGTAGAATATTCTCTTTACCTACGTCGGTTGTTCCAACTAGGTCATCACCCGTCTAAACCAGCGAAATTAATACCGTTTCGGTGGCCCTTTCAAACTAAGCGTTGTTCCACTGCACAAATCAACTTTGTTTATGTGCTTTAGTGATTAGGAGTATACACATCAGATTTAATGAATCTGATATAGAGCAAAGCTGCATAGCTAATACATTCGCTTCACAGAAAACTGCAGAAATGACGGAATAATTATGATGCCCAAACAAGGTATCCGGTAAGTACCACGGAAAATGGCCCACATCAAAATGAATTTCCCCCAGATACATGGTCTACTGAACATTCTGAAGCATTTTCGAATGCCACTCCGAAAATTAGTCATAGGATGACTTCAACCCAGTTTTACGATATGTGACTGTTGCTAGTCCGGTCCAGTTTGTACTACACAAACGTCCACATTAAAAGTTACATTTTGTTTTATCAATTGTTCCTAGAAATCCAACCTGTAATAGTTAAACCTACAAGTAGGTCGTAGTTGTGTAGTTTTGGTTTTTGCATTTGCGAATAACGGAAGGCTCTGTAACTCGTACTGGAACGATGCCCTGTTTCCTAGTGAGTCATTTTTCAGCACGCCTATCCGTGGCTGAAGGTGTGCATATTGTAAGACTGTTGAGGTGGGTTCTAACTGACCAGAGTGTTTGCCCAGCGACAGGTAGATTTCACATGATGTTCCCGGAAAATTGCTCACTAAAATCCCATTGGCTGAAAAGGAAGGTTTCTAAATCAGTGACTGCCAACAAACAGCCGTTGTTGTCATGTCCGACACACAGCAATTCCACAAAAGAACTTATAACGAGAGAGCAATAGTGGTCATTTTTGGATGGTATTGTCCCCTAAGCGAAGGATAACACGGGCCATTACGTCTAGGGTGTACAAGATACGTTTCAATTAAAATTAATTATGACCGTCTATACAGTATGCCCTTTTCTTTTAGCACTACATTTTGTGCGATTTTTAGAAAATGCATGTTGTAGTCTACAGAGACTAAACAAAGTTTGCTTACACACTATGTTACTTCCATTGTAGTAACAGGCTAGCTTGTGTACACACTCCCGTCCGCCCCGTTCCTCTCCTCTGAAGGTAGTTCTGACAAACAGAAATCGCCGACCACATCAAAAAAGCAAAATTGCTTTAAAACACTCTGTACCCATAAGACACATCTCGATAAGGTGCCCTCACTCCACCAGCGGTAAGTAGCGTGAGATGGAATTCAGCGCCTGACGTGTGGCACTTGTTCTTGTAGAACGAATGATGCCTCCATCGTGTAACAATCTGAGATGTGCGCGAAATTATCATGCCAACCCTATCTTATATAGTGATTTCAGTGGCAATGAATGCACTGGTATGCAGACCGCCTTCTGTAAGAGATACACAGATAAAACCGAGATCGCGAACGTGTTTCGCGGTCTTACTTAAGGAGGTAACTCCAATGTAGCAACGCTCCGTGAAGATATAACAAGGTTCAGTGGAAGCGGTTCCTTTGAGTATGGTGTTCATCTTCATAAAACTCTCTGAACAGAACTACTGGGCTAATTAATACGGGTCTCGGAGCCTTTGTTTACGATTGCACCGAACCCGCCTGAAAGTCAAGCGTTAGTTTCGCGTGTAAACCAGTTCTGATACCCGCGGTCTCCACCTAGTTATTCCTCTAGGTTTTGTAAAAAAAACAACATTACTCGACAAATTTTGAAGATTACAAATTAAAAATCGGTAGTTTTATTTGAACCGGAAGCTACTATTATGTGGACAATATTTACACCGAAATTAATGAAGGCTACAAACTAATTCACGCATTTTTAAAATCCAACAGTTAGCTTCATGAAAATGCTAATGTATTTCAATGGTGTTCAGATAGTAGTGGAATCAAAAACCCACCATTGCTCTTTAGTAATTGAAACAGATTTTAGAAAGCTCAATTTTATGCTAGTCTTAGGGTCGTCGGATGATGTTAACAGGACAATTACCTTATCTAATTCAATTGCGATCAGCCAACCTGAGCATTACTCATGTGAACACTCGGCTTTTCCTAATATAATGTCTGTTGCAGCGCCCATCATGTTTGACTCGTGAAAATTTAGCCGAAGATCCTATCTCGAGGAAGATGAGCAAAGATATGTATTACTGGCGAACTCTAGAGTAAGCTGAACACGAATCAGATGCTTCTTCTGGGAAGGCATTGACTAACATGGTTACGGGAATGCGAGAGCTGTGATAAATTAAGTGCTTTGCTAAATTTGCGCTGACTAAAATAGCGCGATTTATTGAACTACACGTATTAGCGGGATTACAGAAAAACTTCCGCCTCCTACTCTTCACCATACTTCAGTAAATATCCTTTGCATTGCCCCACCGTCATTTAGCACACTCGTCCGTAATCTGGTGATCATTTTTTAAACTCGCAAATTCAACAAGAAGGTTAGATCTTACTGATAAATAAGAATAGAGGATTAAAACGACATAGGAAACTCCGGGCAACGATTTGCTGGAAATTAGGTGATGCGTTGTTAACCACAGAGCATGAAACTGCATTGCGTAACACTCTGATGCTAAGAGGAGGAAAACTAGTTCGGCTACCACTTGTATGCTTGTTTGCGTGCGTTCGACTGAGCAAACTAAGAAATTTGTCTACTCTGTTCAAACTTGATATGCTGTTGTGAAACAGAAAGTGACTGGGTCACAAGCTTTGATTCACTGGTGTTGGTCAGTAGTGAAACGTATATGACTCTCACTGAGATAGCATAGCAACGACGTATTGGTCAATTGTGTCATTTGTCAAATGATAGCTGTTCTCTAATTTGTAAACTGCTAACTACATTTCTGTGCCTACGGTGATTTGCTCTTTTCTGACACTTTGTTTCAAAAGTCGTACACGGTTGTGTACGGTTTTGATGTAAGAGTTCAACATAAACGATAATGAGTCAACAGCAATGAGAAATAGTTTTTCAAATTCTACCGAACATAAACTTGTAATCTATGAGGGGATGTTACGTGAAGTCCTACAACGAGTGAAAGTCATGTCATGAAATTGCCTTGTGCACTTTGGAAGATAAAAATGTAGCAATCAAACAATCACATCTTTAGCACGTAGATTACTTAGTCGACATTACTTGACCTACTTCCAATTCCTTCACAACACTGTCTGGATTAATGGGAAGACATATTAAGTGGACAGTAATGCTGTTTGTTGGCAGATAAACGGGTGTTCAAACATTAAATAGAACCTAGATGGAGGTGTAGGTAAACTTTCGAAAGGGTCTAGATGAAAAGCCTGATCAGAGTTGGACAAATATTTGGAGGCTAGCGATCTGTACACTTTAAAGTGCAGAACCCTTCTAGAGGCAGCAAGGTTGTGATGATGACTGTTACAGGAACTGTACGCAGGTCTCATGTGGTTAGGAAGAAGTTAAAATATTTCAGCTGAAAAATCAGGAAAACTGTCCAGAGTGCAATACAGTCAAAGAGGATATACTTAGGCATTGACAAAGGAGAATGATATAATTACACTGGGTTGAAAGTGACTTAGAAATTGAAATAATACATGCATCTACTGTTTCTAGCAGACATATTGATAACCTGTATAGTACACGTCGAACTGTGATTCAACCTGACGTACATATATATATATCAAATTGACCCAGAAAAGAACTTGTTTCCAGTTGATATTTTGAAATCAGTATCAGAAAGCTTCTAGTAGGCTGTTCTCATATGAACAGAAAATGAACAATGTCGATGGATCTGAACGTGTTAAACGATAAGTATGGTATGTTCGGCCGAATTGTCATTTTGGTAACATCAATTTGCAGGGCGAGAGAGTGAGAGATACTTCTAAGTGCTGAGTACCAAGACAAAGGCAGAGCTTCGAGAATAAGCAAGGGGCACACTGATGAAGGATTTTGGCTGTGGAGAATACCCGGACTGATAATAAGGTGAGATACTTGACCACTTCCCTACGGTGTTTTGAGAAACAAATGAACCGTCAGACGTAGAAAAAGGGTAATTCTGGATATGAGTTCTCCATTCACGGCTCTGTTCCACAAGCGTTTCAACCACCACATTCAGTACCTTTCGAGAGGTAGAAGTATTCACTAGGCTCAATATCGGATTAAATGTTAATTGACCTTGCAAATCAAATCAATATGCAAGGCACTTTTGTTTTTGTGAATAAAACAGATTGTGTCATTCGTCTGCTCTCTGTTCCGAAATTCTTTGGAGGTTGTCTTTAAATAACTAACCCAACATTTTGTAGCTTCCACGCGTTGAACTACCCATTATGACTGAGTCTAGGGTTTAACTGTATAAGTTTAATTCTTCTTTCCATGAACAGCGTGTCATGTTTGACCATTACGTTTACGTATTCCAGCATTTTTATCGGCTTATTTCTCGTCATTCCTTTCTCAAAGCGATAACTCCGATACGTTGCTTTTTAACGGACATGACATCCAATACCTATCTCCACAGACAAAACTTTCATAGTAATCGAAAATACTGTACGCCGACATCGGAAATGATTTCAATGAATTATGGGTTACTTATTGTCAGGCCTTTTGTAAGTTTTTAGTAATACATCGCTTGATTCCAGCTCTATTTTGAAGTTACTATATAGTTGACTATTATTTGCACGACAAAGCTACATGTCTATCCAGTGTTTCAAGCATTCCTTTTTCACTGCATGCAGCATGACGCACAATTGCAAGTTTAACGAAGGTCGTCACGGGGCACATTTGTCGAGTTTATTTGACACCGTCTAATCATTCTACTCTAAAATACTTCCCGCCATGTTCGCCTCTACAATCCACCCAAAACTGGAGACGAACATTCATGCGGTACGTATGTACTTAGAAAACACAGACGGGCCATTTGATGAATTATGGGGCTCAGGAAAACCACCTGCCCAGAAGAACTAACAGAATTGCGTCGAATCCCACTGTAGGGGAGACATCATTCTTGTCTACAAAATGTCCCACAGCAACACATCCTCCACTAAAAAAAGTTAAACGTCCACTAGGTCACTTGTTGGAATTTGGTTGTAAAATACTAATGTTACTTTGCAGATAGAACTGTTTCATAATTAGAGTCTGGTCGCACTTGGACACTGCTAAACTCTGGAGTCAGTCGTGGAAGTGTTGAAACTTCACTCCACTGGCATGTATGTGACAGCCAAATTGCACCACAAGATAGCACACTCCTTCCAAGTCCCGCAGATCACTAAATATGCATGTCTGACAAGTTGTATCAGTGTGTCCCAGTACTCGCTAACCAGAGTCGACAGGTGCTTCATTGCGGCCTTCTTTTATTCAATTAACTTCACGTTTTCTCCGCATCAATGAGCCTCACAACACAATATTCCCCCTACAACCACTGAGATAAGAACGTATAGCCTAGGATCTTCTTCCTTCAACTGACAATGAACAAATAAACTTCAAGAAGATAGCTGAGTCATTGTAATAGATTTAAATGACGAGCTCAAGCAGGTGCATTTGATCTCCTCAGCCGCAATGCAAAGTANAGAAGGTATCACTAAAAACAAATTCAACCGCATATATCATTTAACAAAATGTGTTTCAAAATTGGAGAAACGAACAATTTTTCCATATTTTTCCTTGTAGACAGTTGACCATTATCAGCCTTAATCCAACACACAAAAAATCAGTGTTTCAATAAAAATGCTGAAGCGAGCCCCACGCCAAAAAAATAAGCGACTGCATCGATGGAGATGGCTTACTTTCACACTGGTCTTTGCTCGCAGGTTCACTATAAAAGCAGCAATTGTAGGAACATATCCAGCTACAAACGTTGTTTCCACCCCTAGAGGGTAGTTGTGAAAGGCTTAAGAAGAGGTCTAGAGTGCAACGTTAGCAGAACAGTAGCCTATTTGTCATCCAAAACTTATGACTGAGAGTAGATAAGTCCTAATCAAAAATCGCACGAGATTCTACGCTTAACAGTCCAAGCTAAATGACTTTGTGGATAAACGGCTGGTGGCAGCCGCCTTATGGGTGGTCTGTTTACAAGTGCGATCTTCAGTCATGAAAAAATACCTTCAGTTCAGTCCGAACAAAAAAGTTGATTCTGTTTTAAAATTAATGCAAGCGTCTACCCATAGAAGTAGAACCGAACAATTTTAGGGAAGACTTCCTGAGGATTCTAAGTTGAACAGGAGGAAAATGATCTTGGCTACGTCAATAAGAGTTAAGTAGGTCCATTTTTATCACGTGCGATTAGATTTGGTATCGTGAAAACTGACTCATGGCTTGCAATTTGTAGATATTCGGAGCAACAGCTTAGTCTTCCCTAGCGTGAAGCAGCTCAATCAGGGCAACATAATTACAAGGAGATTTGAGCTACATAACGCAAAAATGTACACTTATGCTTCCTAAGAATAAGGCGAAACCGTCTGACACAAACTTTCAACGACGCGGTTGACTGAATCGGCTATTCAGAACATTGAATGTGATGTCAATCCCTACTTTGTCACACTGGGTACACTTGTCTGATCACAGATACAGCATGGTCGACCTTCAAGCAGAACAGTGCTCCTCATCACAGGAATGAGGCTCTTTAATTGTGGGAAAGATTTTCAAAATGTTAGACCGGTTATTTGGGTATCTTTCTGTAAACCCTACCAATAACCCCCGGAATTTGCCTGTTTGGTACGGTAATATTAATATATATTTCACAACTCATCGGTGAGACCACTGCATTTAATATACAGCGATATAAAAAGATACGACTAGTATATTGCCTCGAATATGTAACTCTATTAGAAGAGGATATACAAAAAGGGACCGGAAACGTTCAGTTTACAAAACGTTGATGCACACCCCACTCAGACGGGTGTGTTATTGCATCAATTCACATTTTACGAGATGTAGAAAAACGTTGAGATTAAGCAACTTTGGTTGAACCCACCTCGATTTAGTTGCAGGAACTAAGTTGAAATGATACGCTGGCATTTGAAAGCAAAAAACGATAATTTAGCGAATTCCTCCAATTGAACACTCGCTAAACTAAAAATACTTTATGTTGGGTCATTTTGAGTCGAGGTCATTTTCCTTGATTCATTTAAAATGGATTTTTGCTTGGGATTCGCTCCCTACTCTGACATGCAGTAATCCTGAGTTTGTACGGGGTGAATGGACATTATATGGCTCACTAAGTGGAAGCTATCTGCAGTAAGTCTGTTGTTCCGGCAGTAAGTTAACCAAAAGTGTGTTGACCTCATTCGTTAAGCAGTAACTGATGTGATTCTGTGAAGTAGGTCCGTCGGTCACACTATTTGTCAATACAATATTTGCCTGGATGTTTTGTAACACAATTTTATTATCAGCATATTCCCTTCGTAGATTTGTGCGTGTCTGATGCTGAAGAGGCGATTATATGTTGACTAGTTGGATCTGACTTATTAAATCGGAGTAAGTCTACTGGTAGTATTGAGGCTCACTTTGGAGCCTAGTAGAAATTTACAAGGCATGCAAACGAATGGAAGTTTTTGGACAAATTTGTCCCAGAATCTGCAACATGGTCGACATAATTTTGGGCGTTTTCTTTACGAAGCCAACATAGAACAGTAAAATCGATCAGCGAATATCCACCGATGTCATCCTAAGTGATCTGACTACATTTAAGCTAACCAGTGCGCACGCTCACTCTGTGAAAGTGACCTGAGGCAAACCCCACAGAAAGACTGTTGGTTTAGGCAGAGGAGAGAAAAACACTATTAACTAACATATATTTCTACGGCTCATTTTTGTGATATTAAAGTGTGTACGGGTGGTAGCGAAAATTATTTATAGAAAGGCTGATTAATTCCGAACAATTTTCCATTGTGAATTTTAGTACTACAGACGGAAGATTAAAGTTAGAAGATTTTTAGCCAAGCATGTTTTGTGACAATCGTATACGTCTGGAATTTTCGTTTTCGTCGAGCTACTTATTCAAGTCGTAAACCTCTCAGCAATACAAGTGGTCACACCATCAGTGCATAAGAGTTTAACCAGATTGAGTGGAGCACTTCGTTGAATACTCGTCTTGACGTGAATTGATAAGATGGTATTCTGACTTGAAATCTAATTTTTTTATTCCTGTTTTTAATACCGCCCTGCCCTTCGGTTTGATTTCGTCTTCTTTGATAATAAATGCAATGCTCAAACTCTTACACACCTCCTTCGATCTTGGGTAGTTAGCATTTTCAACACCAGGCTCACTGAGAAATTCAACACCCGAACCATCTATCAGAGTTACTAGATTCTTTAATATTGTTAACAGTCACAAACATCCCTTCGTTTATTTTCTTGGAAGCCGCTGACCTAAACAAACTTCTGGGCCACAGCAAGGTCAGAAATGCTCAAAGGTTATTAGCAAGGCACGATCGGTCGTCCATGGGATTCCTTTAAGATGCAAGAAATCGATGAAGGCTTCTGACTGCAACGTCTATGATTATCGTAATGTAGTTGTCTTTGTTCAGTGAACCATGTTTTACGTTAGCAAATGACGATATGGCCGTTCACAGCGGAACTGTTTGACGACTACTTAACAGGGTTTTTACCGATGCATGTTAATGTGGCTTCAAGCTGGCTTTTATTTCTGCCAGCTTAAGAAACACTACATTCCCGTTTGAATTCACGCACCACATGTGGTCTGGCTTTTATTTCAGTGAGAGCTGCAGGCTGTAAATCGCATCCCACATCGCTCATTTTTAATTTCACTACGAATTCTTTCGAAAAAACGGGTGTCGAGAGGAGTTTGATCCAGTAAACCTATTCATGAATAGTTCCTCAAAATACTAGTTTAATTATGGAAGTTGAGCCACGAGGAAAAAACTAGAATTTAAGGAGTGTGTATGAGGCTGGGAACGGTGGGGTGTCAGTAGAANGTCTGGAATTTTCGTTTTCGTCGAGCTACTTATTCAAGTCGTAAACCTCTCAGCAATACAAGTGGTCACACCATCAGTGCATAAGAGTTTAACCAGATTGAGTGGAGCACTTCGTTGAATACTCGTCTTGACGTGAATTGATAAGATGGTATTCTGACTTGAAATCTAATTTTTTTATTCCTGTTTTTAATACCGCCCTGCCCTTCGGTTTGATTTCGTCTTCTTTGATAATAAATGCAATGCTCAAACTCTTACACACCTCCTTCGATCTTGGGTAGTTAGCATTTTCAACACCAGGCTCACTGAGAAATTCAACACCTGAACCATCTATCAGATTTACTAGATTTTTTATTATTGTTAACAGTCACAAACATCCCTTCGTTTATTTTCTTGGAAGCCGCTGACCTAAACAAACTTCTGGGCCACAGCAAGGTCAGAAATGCTCAAAGGTTATTAGCAAGGCACGATCGGTCGTCCATGGGATTCCTTTAAGATGCAAGAAATCGATGAAGGCTTCTGACTGCAACGTCTATGATTATCGTAATGTAGTTGTCTTTGTTCAGTGAACCATGTTTTACGTTAGCAAATGACGATATGGCCGTTCACAGCGGAACTGTTTGACGACTACTTAACAGGGTTTTTACCGATGCATGTTAATGTGGCTTCAAGCTGGCTTTTATTTCTGCCAGCTTAAGAAACACTACATTCCCGTTTGAATTCACGCACCACATGTGGTCTGGCTTTTATTTCAGTGAGAGCTGCAGGCTGTAAATCGCATCCCACATCGCTCATTTTTAATTTCACTACGAATTCTTTCGAAAAAACGGGTGTCGAGAGGAGTTTGATCCAGTAAACCTATTCATGAATAGTTCCTCAAAATACTAGTTTAATTATGGAAGTTGAGCCACGAGGAAAAAACTAGAATTTAAGGAGTGTGTATGAGGCTGGGAACGGTGGGGTGTCAGTAGAATCCTCGTCAGCTGAAGGTTGTCATTCGATCAAGGCTATACTCGTCTGTAAAGTTAGAATCCTGGTAAGTGAAGTATATCAACAGATATACAAACGCCCCTATCTGATATGGCAGTCCTGATAATAGTAGACTAATGTTTCTCAATTCAGACCTGGGCATATGACATTGTATGTTTACTGGCATTTTTTGAAGTTTATTTGTTTAGACAAAACTTCTGAACTGCAGCAAGTATGTTACTGAGTCAGAATTCAAAACCTGTTCGACTACTCCCACGGCAACATCAGCATCACCAACGGTTTCGTCTACACGCCAAAAATACTTGGTGGTTTCTGATTCCAACGGCCGGTTTGTACGTTACCATGCATTGAACGACTAATCTTGAATGGGCGAATTGATGAATCAGTTATCTGTCTGGGGATGTTGTGACTCATTCTATACTGTATACGATTATATTTTCCTCATCAAAGCCTGGAAGGACGACAGATATTTTCAAGCATTTCTCAACTATACGACAGTTATGACCATTGGTTTGGCTGGAAACTGCGCTCTAGGAACTGCTTTGTACACTAGTTCCGTTAGATTTGCTGTCGGATTAAAGATGATGAAACTGTTGAAAAGGGTGTCCATCATTAATATGTCTTACTGGATTAAAAAAGTGGTATATGCAAAAATTGTTTAGGTGCTATTGAGAGAGTGTTGTCAAACTGTGGAAGTTATCGGCTGGTGTATTCTTTTGGTTGGTAACACTTTGAACAAGTACATTCAAGGCTGGACAGTAATCAGTTGGATATACTCAACGTCCTCATTTTCAAAGCATCATCTTACTGCGCACTCTCATCACTCTGATGGAGACTATCCGTGTTCTGTCATAAAATATTACAGAAGGTTTGCTACGGTATAAAGAGACAAATAACAACAGACACTCTCATCCAATTTGTCCAGACTAACAAAGCTGTCCGTGATATTGCTTTTGCTTTGATAGCATCAAAACGTGTTTGTAACTTCTGTAGTTTTAACAGTTTCTGTGTTCAAGCCATCTGAAAAAAACTAACAGCAAACACAGGACGAAAAACTTTAGTGCATAAACTGTTATTTCCATTTCCTTCAGCTCCACAATTGCAACGCAACCGTTCAGAGCCCCAATTACGTCAAATTTGCTGGGAAGAAAAGTGAAGTGGTAAACAATTAGAAGAGAATGGCACCGGCAATAAGATTGACATGGATACTAGCAATTCTGTTAAGCAAACTCAGTTCCCATAAAACGAACCAAACCACTGTTTCACAGCGGCTAGACGGACTTATGTAATAGATACGCCTTAAAGGCAGCAGATGTACGATGGGCGATGACTTTCAAGGGAAGAGGCTTCGCAAAGACTACTGCGATGGAAAATGTAACAGACACCCGTAAACACTTTGGTCCGATATGCTATGACTCATCAACGAAACGACGAAAACTGCGTTACAAGTGAACAAGTACTTTACTAAAGCAAGCACACTGCTACTACCGGACAGTTACATAGTACACATAACGTACGAAAAACTAGCCAGATAGTGACCGACTCAGAAATGGCTGGGATACTATTTTAAATTACTCAGAAAAAAATGGTCACGCAAACAGTTTGCGGCTGCTGTTCTCATCTAAGTATCAACCGAGTGTGACAGTGTGTGCTAATCATTATCCACTGTCTATCGAACACCGTTGAAGTTATTGCATGTAATGAAACAAAAGACATTGCGCGGTTTACTTAAATTGTCATGTGTGATCAATGAAATTAGGAAAGACAATCGAGTAGCAACAACCAGCATTACACATAATAGCCACAGATGTATGCATCATATGGAGGTACAGACGTTTTCGCGTTGTTCAGCAACATGCATCCCATAAAAAACATTTTGTTCTTCATTAATGCTGTTTTCCGTGATGTTAACTTTAACCATGATGAGAGATGAACTGAAGAGTCTAAGGATACATTTTGCTCCGGGGTCGGTCGCTCTGGGAAAACCACAATGTGGTCAGAGTGTCACCCGTGTGTTTTTGAAAACAGACATACTGGCAGCTTATTACAAACGACAATTCGTCCTACCCAAATGTAGATGTTGACTGAGTGATTGATCAACCTCAATCGGGTCCATCAGAAATTTGACTAATTTAATGACGCCTGTGCAATTTTGAAATGCTCGTGACGTTCAACTCTCTCCAGCTTGAAAACATCGAATTGTCCAGTATCTAAGGATTACCAAAACACTATCTCACTTAGTGCATCATTTTCATACAGTTTCATGCAAGAACAGTTTACTTCTGCATTCCTTTTTTTACTTGCAGAGACCTTGTCAGTTGTCCAACTTGACACTTATTCCGGAATCGTCAGCTTGCGTTACCCAATACACTCCATAAGAACACCATCTGTGAATCTTTACGTCCAAGCTACAACACATGTGTCCGACTTAAGTTCACTTAATAACCCTGCCCTACAAGAAGAACTGCTGATGGAAATTCAGTTAGAAAATCCAAAACCAAAGCAATGGGATTTGGTGCTAACAACGAATAACCGGAACGGATCACTTACGTTTCAACCGTTGGGCTCCAACCGATATTTCTATATCAAGGAATCTTCACCAGCTGGTTTTCATATACTGGGTTCATTTGTGTTGAACTGTTTGGATTTGATATCCAATTTACTGGTGGATTGTCAGCTTGAGTTATTAGAAATGACAGAACGGAAGAATTTCATGCACGTGTCACAGACATTTGTCTTGCGAACACTCAGGCTGGATAATTTCTCTTCGTATGCTCTACAGACCATTGTCTTACTAGATCGCGAACAAAAAGAGAAGTACACGCTTCATCTGAGTACAACACAGAACGATTTGATACGTATCATCACAGTCTGCCTACTGGATGTAAATGACAACAGGCCACAGCTACAACCACCGTTTGTGTACATCGCTGATGTTGGAACATATGCGGCAGAAAATCATTTACCAGTATCCCTACTCTCTCACATTGATCAGCCTTCGTACTACGGAACTAGCATTTTTCTGTCTTTTCATGAGCATCCAGGATTTACTGTGTTAATGATCGGAGCAATTGATGCTGATGTAGGTTCCAATGGGAAGCTTACCTACTCTATTCAGCATCATCTTCGAACAGCAAAGGATACTTCGCTTAAGGAGCGTCGGCTGACCGATCTGTTTCAGTTGAACTCAGAATCAGGTCTACTAACCTTGAGCAGAAAGATGAACGAAGCAGATTTGACCAGGTGAGTTGTTGCATGTGGTGAATTTATTCCAACTGTGGTAAATTAGCTCGATTGGTCCGATGTCTACAAGGTTCCATCCTACGTTCTCGGTTTGCCTTAGCAAATGACGCGAGGGCCCTGAAATGAAAACACGTAAACGTATTTTGATGCCGGCCGCATCACCCGTCTTGTTCCAATTTGGACTTAAGCCAGCATGTGCACGCGTAGATTCGACCATCTATCTTGTAACCAGATGTTGCCGTAGAACGACTAGCGAAAGTGTTGGCAATACACTGAGCTGGCTGAATACATTTCGTCTGGGTTTTCCAACGTCAGAAAGATCTTAGTCGACAATCATAATGTTGCCACTCTTCGTCCACTAGGTTACCAAATCAATGCACACCATTTACGACGTGTACACGATATAACATTGCACCCAATCTCGAACCAACATTTTGCAGGTTTCAATATTTTCATTTAATCTCAACCGATTAGGCTACCAGATTAGGGTGATTGGGGTCAGAATTAGTAACCCCGACTCCGAGGCTATTATTCGATTCACCACCAGCCTTATGAGCATCGCTTACACTGAGGCAGTCAATATAAGTCATGTGCATCCTGTTCATCTACAATAATCGAGTGTGAACGCATTACATAGCACGGCACTTTTGACGAGGCGTCCAATGGCGAAGGACAAACGGACGGATTGTTTGCGATTAGTGAGGTCGGTTGGACCTGTGAATTAAATCAAGTCTGTAGGAGAGTGGGTAAAGTTGTCAAGCAGTGGTCGATGCACGCAGCTTTTTGCTCATACACTGTCTCATCTGTATTAGCCGGGCAAGCTTTGTTCACTGTAGTTATCTTCAACAACCATTTGGTCAGGCGAGCGAAAATAGAACGAACACATGGCTATCAGTGTTGTCACATTAACTGTTCTGGTTGTTTCGTGTTTGACGTAGGCAAAGTCGGAATGTGGTTTCCGATTTGACTTTGTGAATGCTTATTTATTATGTGAATAACAAAAGTGCAAACAGGAAAAGAGGGTTTGAAATACATGGAACTCACAATTGACGAGAAAAGTAGCATTGTTGATTCAGTGTGCAACGCTGCGTTCAGTGAAACAGCGTACGGACTTCAGTGGAAGCATATATGCAGACCAGGCTGCCGTCAGCGTCTGCCACACTTAATTATACTTCTAACGGCATAGCAGATTGGCTAGCGAATTAACATTAAACATTAGTCACATGAAGTTAAAATGAGCATGGCTGAAAAGTGCTAAGTGTTTTCCTGTTCTCCGGCGATTTGTATGAATTTAAAACTATTATTGGCAGTTACGAAAATGTGACAGTAATCATTGAGATTTTCATAGAAATATTAAGGTTCAACTGTTTTTCGAAATGTCGAACACCCCGTTTATTTAACAAAGCTAAAACTGCGCTCAGAGAATTGTCCAGTGAAATAAACTACGAATAAATCGATCGAAAGTGTTCGGCGGTAATTGTGATTAACTATTACAGTATTGCACACAACATGATATACGCCTTCTCAAAGAGACTGAAACCATACTAGCCCTAATCCCAATAAGACGGTAGAGTATCCAAACATACTTACTTTGAGATTCAAAGCGAAAAAAATTGGAACAGTTGAAAATCCCTGTAGAAGAAGCTACTACAAGAATATCCGACAGAAGCTTGCTAAACAATTCTCAAGCGAACGAAGCACTTCTGAATAAATTACCAGTCGAGGCTGGTGAAGTGACATAACAAATTGAGTAACAATATGCGAAGTTACTGATCAAGAATAGTATGAGGGAAAGCTGATTAGATAGAACAAATACAACCCCGTTATAGTTACGCTTACAAGCGAGGTGGGTTTTAAAAAGTCTCCATTAATTGAGGTGGTTTGGAGTGATGGAGTCAAATTGTCACGTGTGTTGGGTGTAAGTGTTTTGTCTTGGTAATCCCAAGATGTTTTGAACACACAAATCCGAATAGCGTAATCGGACTGCGACCGACCCGGTTAGAGACAGGATCCGTTACTTAATCTTTCTTAAAGCTGTGGTCAAGGCACGGTAGACGATGAGAAATTCCCACTCCTTGTCTGTGTGTCGGTCCCAACTAACCAGGTGGACCAGATTGGATGAGCCATTGTTTTTTATTCCGGAACGAAACCACACCGAGCAGTGTTCACGATATGTTGCCGATCAACGAACCGAACCACACGAATTGTCAAGTGAACAGGTCAAGAATGAGGCAGAATTGTTAGGTATGTTATCTTTCAGATTAATAGACGTCGTCCGTTTTGAGTGGAACGTAACGACAGAACTTATAATAAGGCAGTTATTGTCCATTGCATCAGCTGATTGATGCGTTATCAGCTCGGCTGCTGTACCGATGCATATATTCAGGTGTGGAAAGGAATTTTCGGACCGGTGAATGTGTGGACGAGCACACGCAGACTAGGACAGTGAGTGCCACCTAAACTAGGCCGCTTGACGTGTGATCGACCAGGTGAAAGGTCGAGACGATGGCCAGTCCTCGAGTGAACTGCTCATAATTAACACCGGAACCATTGGAAACCCGTTCGTATATCGTCAGCTGGCGTAGTAAACCTTATTCTGAAAATTCGATGCCAGTGTTATTAATGGTACCGCACAAAGTTGGTCCTCAATCAGACAGTCCGTCGTACTCATCGTGAATGTCATTCAGTGATGTTACACGCTTTATATGCAGTGTTTCGGGATGTTTTTAAGCACATATAAAAGTATGTGCTCTTCAGTCTCAACGTTCTTCTTCGTGCGTACACAATACTGGAGGAACATTGTGAACGACTGATGTTTCCCCATGAGTGTAACTCATCAAATGACACTATGAGTTCACTGAATTCAACAGCACTTGGAGCAGTTTGAAGCATTCGTCTGCGAACAGACTGACTGAAAGATAGCATACGTTCACAATGAAGGAAAACGGGAGAATGGATAGCTCCTTCAGAAAACATTTGTTTAAAAGATTGTTTAAAACCAATGTCCAATAGTGGTTTTCATCATCGCCTTATGGAGACTGATAAAGACAATATCATAGATTACCTAGGTGGTTGGAAACATACATGACGACAACCACATTTTTCTGATTGTCAATGTTTTAACAATGACCAAAATCTGTATATAGATAATTAGTTATCCCCTTCTGAAGAGAACTTTGTTTAAGCGGCCGTCAAATTAGATCTATTGTTCCAGATGTAAGGTCATCTACCGACGATTCTACTCGCGTGTTTGTATATACAGGTGTAGCAAGAATGGATCAAGAAAAACCATTGTTCACATGGGACGGTCAAGCTTCTTCTCAACGACTATGACATTGCGAATTAAAACCGTTTAGTGAAAGGACCTTACCTGCCTAAACCGCTAAAATGACAGACCTTGTTTCCACAGGATATACCTAGTCTATCACCACTAACAATGTCTGTATAACTCAGCAAGAGCTATTACCAGAGCTTCACAAAAAAATGCATACTCATTTGAAAATTGAATTCAGTGACTGAAATCAGTAGTGCCTTGTTCGTTGTCATGCGGTTTGCCAGCACCATCAAACATTGATTGTTTTCGTTTACCTACTGGCATCCGTCATTTATTTGGCACTTTGGAGTCCGTCAAAGACTAATACCTCGAGCCTTCATAGTAGAAATGCTTCTTTAGTATCGTCCCACTCCCAAGTCACAAGTCAGCAGAACATCAGAAACAGCCCACTTATCAGGTCCAGCGGACTAACCAACACATAAGCATACCCGAGAGAACCACTTAGTTTTTAAGATGCCTGTCAAAAAACGAACCATCCTAAAACTTGGAGTGGTTAATTTTATACCGTGTTAAGACTATTCACGCGATCAGAGATGGACTGAACAGTTGGCTGTCTATACCACAGCAGTGTGTGAAGAATCAGTGACCATCGCCAAATTGAATGGGCGTACACCATGCAACGTTGATTCTGTTCTGCTGAAACAACCAGACGGTGAACGTGTTACATTGTGTTTTCTGTTCATTTTAGCAGAAACTCGGAAAGGGGTTAGTATGACTTTGTCGAGCCGAGTTTCGATACATTACATTTCACTGAAAGATTATTGAAGACGATCAATCAAAGAAATGTTAATAATGAAAGCCATATATAGCATGCGTCCGAGCAATTTTGTTCTTGTGACAACAGACACAGATAGGTCAGTCAGCGTTCCTGCTAGCAACATTAGCATTGCTAGCGTAATTTGATTATTAAAGTGGGTTTGGAAAACACTGAGATATTTTACAGTTGTACGATGTTTCAGATTCCTTGAACTTCCAGCTTGATCTGAAAGCACCGCTATAAGTGATAGAAATATATCAATGGATGATCGAATTGTGGCTCCATGAAGTGAATCGGACATTGGGGGAGAAGTGAGCTGTCAGTATACACTGAGGCGAACCCACTTTATTGGTTGGCGAGTTAAGAGTGGAAGGAAAATAAGTGTTTGTCCATCAACCACAGGACAAACCTCGTGGATTTTGTGCGACCAGAACTTATCATAAGTGCATTCGTTGGTGTAACCACAAACGGGCATTTTAGAGTACACTGTTCAAATATTGCTGAGCTGATGTATGAAAATTTGAAAGCGTATTGCTAGACACCGTGTACAGACAAGTAACCACCACATTAATCAATCTTTCAGATTATATGTAATACAGAATACCATACATAGTTTCTATAACTGTAGGTACCTCATACATAACAGTTTACCTTTAAATGCCCTAACTGTGTGCAATTTTTATCCCTAGAGCTGAAGTGATATTTGCAGTGATTTCCATTATCTCTCCGGTAGTATTACTTCTAACCATACCACCCTCTAACCAAAACTAAATGTCGGCGGCAATATAAAGGACCGCTTGTGTAACTTTCACCCAGAAGGTTTTGGTACATATTAGGGCTGCAAGTGTATTCGAAGGTGCTTACTCACAGAGCACTAGTTCGTTTTTTGGTGATAAGCAAAAAACTGGCAGCACAAACTCGCACGTTGAAACTTGACGGGCTTATTACTTTCCATGAGATTTACGAATTATAGAGAGATTTGGACCCTTGATGTCAGTTAGGGGAAAACGCTCAGATGGTTTCCGAAAATGTTCACTACAGTGGGCTGATAGCGAGTAGTCGATGGAGATATGGAAACTGAAGGTTAACTGAGGTTGCCGCTGTAGTTTGATTAGTGAGAAACGAGACTGGCTGATAATAGTTTGGGTAAGTGGAGCTGCTCATGTCTCACGACTTAATCTTTAAGGTGGAACATCTAAAGAGGAACCAGCAAACCTTTTCCCGCCATAGTTCACAAAATCCTGCTTAACTCATCACAGTACAATACGCTCCCGTAAGTCTGTCGGATTATATGATCTTCGTCCTGTTTGATAACGTACTGACCGAGTCCGATGAGTACCACTCAGTCACGGCTGCTACTAGTTAATGTGGTTCGTCACATCTAATCCCCTGTACCTCGCCTATTTGAGACCTTATTCCTAGTAAATATCACAAAAGGGCTAACACAGGCCGAACTATGAATCTGAGGATATGTATGTAAAAACAATGCTCAAGGTCACATACGTCTGCACACTTCTCAGTTATTTCGTGTTGTGGATTGACTGACCAAGGTTCACATGTTTCACTCAATTCGTTTGGCAGCGCTGTACTGAACTTGGACACACACGGTGGCTGTTCTTCCTCACCCTCTCATCTCTTCCATAATAAACGAAAGGTGAGTGAGTGGCTGAACATCAGATCAGGTGATTTAAAAGCTGAAGAGATGGATATCTCTGAATTGTTTACTGCGGCTACTAACTGCACGCCCGTTACGGTCAGTATACTACATGGCACAATCGACCAGGTTAGAAGAGATCAGACCAGTGTTTGTGCGGTTTAGCAGTTCAACTGCACTCCCAATTTGGACATTTGGACGGGTAATTAGGTTGATGCAGTTTATCAGCAGCATGGAAACGCGAAGTGGAATGTATAATTATATTACGGGTTATGCAACAAAAACCAGTCACCCTGCGGAAAACCCAGAAGGCTTTCCAACATGTTGCAGATTATTTTGCTGCAGTGCATTGCAATCTCCGTGTAATTCGAACGCAAATCATGCACTTCAAATGATCGACAGATTTCCGACACCTGTTTGATCTTAGTGTGGAAGTTACAGAAATGACCAAGGCAAATCCATATGGCAACCAGTTAGCATACAATTATTTGTTCATTTGTGTGAAGAAATGGCTAGCCTTGGTTAGCCGTGCCAGTTCGCCAGAAGTGGGTTATTTCGGAGTGTGAACCTGCAAGTCCGTTGATCGTGCATGAAACACGACTGAAATCGTGGCCTAACGAACCGACAAGTCTGTTTTTCACAGGGACCTGGAACCGCAACGAGATGCATATATGGCTAGGTCCTGCTTCGAATTTTACTGTGGTCTAAATACTGAAGTAAAAGTCCTTCCCTGCCAATATTGGCCTTTATTGGAAGCTGCGGTAGGCCAGGCATAAACGGCGCGGTTATCTTATGGTGTATCCGAATGTATTTTTGTCTTTGGTGATGACCATGATAATCTCTGTTTATCTGAAGAATTTCCGGGAACAAAGACGAACGGTAAACGGGGAAAATTAAATGTTCGTTGTGAATGTCATTTGTGTATGTACTGACGGCCATGTGAGCTGATAGTCTACTGACCACAAAGATGTGTTGAGGCGAAGAAAACTTATGATAACATTTCAACAGAAGTATATTGAACGCTAATGACTGATGGTATACGGTAATGTCCTGATTCTTTCGAGCAGGTAGATAAAGTTAGGGACTTCTCCGAACATGCATAACTAACTTCCATGTAATAAAACTGCACATAATGAGATAGTTGTGTATGGATGCCACCCAATACCCTATGTCATATATACAATGAATTGCTAATTCGAAGCTCGGTAGAGCATGTTTAGGACGGTCAAAGTGGTTA